>CM038230.1:89385838-89487321 GCA_021442155.1 Cymbidium sinense | reverse complement strand
CAACCAACACCTCCTACAGCTTTAAATCCATGAAGTCGTCATATTATTTGCAAGATTAGTTAGGATGCTGTTTAGTTAGAAAGAAATTAAAGTCATTAAACCCACTCCTTAAGAGACTAGATGAATGGTATGACCATAAGACTTAGTCTAGTGCAAAATCTTTTCAAATTTTATTCATTTTGAAACTTCATTTTGACAAAGGCTTTGGGATTTTGATGCCTACAGGCATGATGAAATAAGGTTGTTGGATAAATCAACAAGTAAGGTGTGTTTTCCAACACAAGGGATGCCCTCACAGGTCAAGCATTCCCCTATCGTGCAAAGATGGAAATCCCTTATTTTCAAGAGTGAAATAATATGATGTGCATGTTGTTGGCCATTCAACATTTAGCTAAGGGATTTCTAAATATTTTAATTATCTTGATTTATGTCCTAGGCTCTATGTGAGGTTATGAATTGTTTAAAACTTTAGTTATGACTTGTAGTTGGGTAGAAAGGTTAATTTTTTTTCTATGAGCCTAATCACATTCCAGGCCACACATTCAAACACCAAACATATAAAGAAACTAAGGAAATCATACCATCTTAATTGCCCACTTTAAATACAACATCAAATAATTTTATAGCTAATGCAAAAGAATAACAAAATGTGTAGTACTTAATACAACAGATAACCCAAAAAAATAAAGAGTGTAGCTCCTCACCCTTATACAACCCGGTACATAAAAGAATAATTTGCAATTTACAAATGATAAATGCCATAGTGTCTTAAGTCTTCATGTCTTCATGTATCTTCCTCCTTCTTTGATTTATTGGTTCTTAATTTCAAAGTATTCACATGGCCTCCTAGACAAAGCCTCTACCAATGCTCATTATTATCCCCCCATAGCATTAATCCCAATTCCTAATACAAAATTATATTAAAATAGAAAATAACCTAACTATCCTCAATAATGCATAGCTAAAACAATACATACAAACTAGTTAATATAATTTAACATCATACACCTATGTCTAACTATTATTATAGTGCTTAAGCAAACAAAGAATTTATTTATTTTCTATAATTATAAAAACATGATTAGGTTTCACAATAATCTAATGAAATATAAAACTTATGTCTAATAATACATTACAAAACAAAACATACATCACACCATTAAAACATATTCTCTAAGTGAATGGCTTATTACAATATTTGTATTAAGTTCTTTTGGTAATTCTAATAATTTAGAGTTAAGATTTTCTAATTGAAAAGATATCACTTAAAGGAATTCCACTCAATGTGTATTTATGTAAGTTTTAATTTGTGTTTTTTTTTCATATGACCTAATTAATTATTTTATTATAAGAAAAATTTCTATGCAAAGATACATAGGGATGAAATTAAATACTTGTCATCATTAACTAGAGAAGTGAGGTAATCAAATGACCTCCTTGGGGCTAGCTAAAGCTTCGTATTCTCGGACTGTCTAGACTATATACCATTACATTAAAACCATATATAAATTTACATGCATGAGCATAAGAAAGAGAGCTCTGAATCACATGATCAATTAATTCAATCACTTAACAATTACAAATGCATTTTTTAATAAAAGGAAGGATTACCATTTTATAATTAAATAAACAAATGTATGTATAAAAGACATAAGCAAGTACATGCCTTAAACTAGGGAAGTGAGGTATTCAAATGACCTCCTTAGGGCTAGCTAAGTCCTCGTATTCCCAGGATGTCCAGGCTATATACCATTTTTCTAAGATACATACATAGTATTCATAATTTGGAAAATGAAAAAAATGCAAAAAAAAGATATTTAATTTGATTGAATAATTTATTTATATGAATTAAAGCCTCATCCAAATTATAGTATTAAAATACATAAGAATGAAATCAAATGGAGTACGTGCCATTGTTAAACCGGGGAAGTGAGGTAATCAAATGACCTCCTTGGGGCTAACTAAAGCCTCGTATTCCGGGGATGTCCAGACTATATACCCATTAAAGTTCTCACTCACATAAATCAATACATGAATAAAAGGAAAGGAGCTTCACTTCATACATTTAAGCTATAATCACATACATCTTTTATGTATTTATAACTAGCATTCATAGCATATATAACCATTCATTTATAAGCTTTGGAAAATACATTTGGATTTAATAGTGAAAATATCCACACATATTATAAAATAAATCAACACATGCAAGTTTGACATAAAAGAAAACCATTTGATTTAATTAATTTTGAAAAGATGAATGTATGATTTCAAATGACATAAAACATTTAACATGATTAGAAAGGAATGAATAAGTATAAACATGTGATTTTATTCAATTAACTTAATTCCTAAGGATAATGAAATTAAATAAAAGCATTTAATGAAAACCAAGGCTTTTAATTATCACTTTCAATTTCATATTTGATTTGGTTTAAAGAAATGAGGTAAAGTTTGCTGATCCTAGCCCATTGTTGTTTTTGATTTAATTTGGTTTAATGAAAAGTAATTAAGTTGATTTTATGGGTTAATTAGGTTGTACTATGCATTAAATTCATTAATTAACCCTTATCGATGTTGCCTTAATTTAATTAACCAAGTAATTATGAGCCAACATAATATGTAGATACATTGGATATTAAATTAGCAATGAACCTAAGAAATGAAAGAGGCCTAATGCAATTGGCTCACAATTAGTGATTAATTAAGTTAAGAAATTTAATTAAGTACTTTGATGGTTTTCCCACACAAGTTAACCATAATTTCCTTAAATGTCTTTAAGTTATTCAACACATAAAGATCTCCCCATGAATTGATTAATTAAGATTCCATGTGATTATAGTTTCAAATTGATTAATTAAGCAATTTAATTAATGAATTAAACCATCAATTAATCCCAAATTAATTAATTCATTCAAGTGAAATGGACTTAGATAAAAAGATTGAGAAAGAGGTCCCAATCTCATTCCCAAGCCCATTCACTATTTTTTACAATGAATAGCAAGCTTAATTAATAATTTCCTTACTATTTAGAATATTAATTAATTTCTTAATTAAGTAATTAAGGTTAAGGTAACCAATTTCTCTAATTAACCAAGCAATAAATCATAAGAAAATTATGGGAGGTAGAGGTCATCCCATTAATCAACCTCAAAAAGTTTGGGATTAATTACTTATGTAATTATAGAGTAATTAAGCTAATTAAATTTATAATTAAACCCAAATTAAGCTTTAATTACTGTTCAAAATTAATTGGGATCAATTTTAATTGAATATCATCTAAAATACCTTCAAAATAAATATTTACTTGCATTTTATAATTTTTCTATGATTTGTTATAATTTTCCAAAGTTTCAACTGGTTAAATGATTTTTCATGATTTTTATAAAGTCCATTAATTTATTTTAACTATTTGAACTTCAAACTGCAATATCTCCCAATCCAAAATCTTTTGACTTGAAATTTTTATGGTAAGTAGATTTTAAGTTTACTTTTAATCTCTAAAAATTTAAAATCAATCTGATGTGTCTTTTTAGTTTAATTAATGAAATTTAATTTTTCATAAAACTTAAATTAAGCTTAAAATATTCAATAAAATTTGGTGATTTTAGATTCATTGGATTCCTGTCAGAAAGATAAATCTAATGAGCCTTCATTTACAATTTTTAGTTAAGTATTTTATTTTTTATGAATTTTTGAAGTTCTATTTGTTTTTAAATAAATTTTAAAAAGTACAAAATCCCTAATTTCTTATTTAACCAAGTTAGTGCCTACGCTAACCATGCCATGTGGCACCATGTGATGTGTGGTGCCGTGTCAATGATGAGCAAGAATGTGGACAAGGATGCATGGATTGATCCACCATCACCGATCGATGGTCCGATCGATATGTGTGATCTGATGAGCCACGATCCAATCGATCGATCCACATGATCTCATGATGAAGCTATCTCTCGAATAGAGATCGATAGTGAGCGATCCATCGGATGAGGTAGACTGAACACTATTTTGGGCATGATTTTTGTGATTCTTATGAAAAATTGAACAAAAAATATCATTTTAAGCTCTATTTTCTAGGCATTCTTCACTAGAAATCACTCTAAATGCATGGAGATGATAAAAAATAAAATAAATGCAAGGGTAATCTAAAAGAAATTCCTTCAATTGAGCAAAAATTATCACAAACAAAAGAACCTAAGTCAGACTATGGTTCTTGAAAATTACCTCACGAGGATAATTTTTGGCGGCGGTGATAATCCAAATGTGCTCTTAGGGCAAGAAGAAGTTTTAGAATGGGTTTGGGCTCTTACTTCACTTCTGAATAATATATCCACCAATGCTCACCGCTTCCTCATAGAAATCCACTTGATTTTGATGGCTTTTTCTCAAAAAAACCAAGTGGGAATGGTTGCTGGTTGATTGGGGAGCTCTAAGAGAGTGAAATGAGTGTGTGAGCAAGAGTTTTGCCCCTCTATTTTCTATCTCCTTGCAATGGCCAAAACTCACCTCATTCATGGTATTTTGGCTCCAAGTGTGTCCTTGGCTTGGGGTGGTTGGGATTCTCCCAGGTGACTTAATTGGCTGTGGTATGGGAAGTGGTCGCTATGAAGGATAAGGGTGTCCCAAAGGGAAGTGGAGATCCTTCATGCTAAGTGCTCGATGGGGAGGGGAGGTGATTTCACCTCTATGAGTGACTGACCCAAACCACCTCTTGGGTTGGATAGTGTCTTGAGCCTTGTGCCAATGGATGAGTACCAAGTGGCCAAGGAAGAGAAATGACCATTTACATAAGTGTTTTGTCTTATGTGATACCCTTAAACCAAGGGTAGAGTGGTCATTTGGCATTGAATTTGATTTAGACAAATTTGAAATGAGTGAAAAGTGAGTTAGACCAAATTTCATGTCATTTGGAGTTTATTTGGTTACGTTTGGTTCAATTTGACCCATTTGGGTCAAATTGGATCAAAATAGATTAGGTTGACCATTTGGTCAAATTGGGTCAAACCAAGGGTTAGGTCAAGTTCATATGACTATTTGGAGAGGATTGTATGATTTTGTTTGATTTAATTTGGATTTAATTTAGTTTTAGTCTAATTTGACCCTTTATGTTAATTTAGGTCAACTTGTGTCAAGATGGCTAATTGGGCTAGGTTTGGCTCAATTTAAGGTCAAGTCATGTTTAAATGTTGATTTTGGGTTGATTTGAATCATTGGTTTCAAATGGATTTGGCTTAGTTATAATTTGGCTAGTTTGGTTTCATATTGGCTAAAGGGTTGATTTGGTCAATGGGCTAGGTTGAATTGGTTTGACCCAATTTATATCAATTGATCATCCTGGGGTGATCAACATTCATGACATCAAGTTTGAATTGGCTTAATTCACTTAAACTTAGATTGAATTGTATTTTGGTTCATGTAGGTCAAATTGACCACTTTGGGTCAAGTGAACCAATTAGATTTAGTTGGCTTGATTTTGAGTTGAGTTTGATTTAGTTGAGTTTATATATATATATATATATATATTTGAGATTGATATATAAATACAATTGCAATTGGTTTGGATTTAAATGAGTTTTGATTCATTTGAATATTTTACAAAAAATATCTTGGGTTTGACTTGGGTTGATTTTTGTTTGACTAGATGATTATAGGTTTCATTTATATTTGGATAGATGATTGAAGGAATGATTGATTCAAGGAAAATCCACTGATTTTGGCTTGATTTAAATGGGTTTTGGCCAAGTTCAAGGAAATGTAATAAAGGGTTTAAATTAGGTTTTGATTTGATTTTGGATTTATTTTGGCTATTTGAAATTATATTTCATTTATATTTGAGAAGATAATTGAAAGTATAATTGATTTATAAAAAAATGCAATTGAGTTTGGATTGAATTGGATGGAAATTTGGCTAAGTTCATGAAGGTTGATTAAAGGGCTTGGGAAGGATTTCAAGTTTGATTTGATCTTGGGTTCAATCATTTGGAATTGAGTTTGGAGTTGGATTTGGATTAGAAATTTAGTTTGAGGTTTGGTTGGAAATTTGGATTTGAATTGAATTTAAGGTGTACAGATTAGGTTTAGGCTAGGGTAGGTTATTTTTCTAAGTCCTCATCTAAGTTTCTAAGTTAGGTTAAGTGTTCACCTAATCTTTAGTGTCTTATGACTAAGGAAACATCGTGATCTAGAAGGTTCCTAGGTCTAAGAAGAAGGTTGAAAACTCACCCAAAGGTGAGGTCATTGGTTGATGAAATCAAAAGAAGAAATGTTGAATCTAAATTTATTCTCTATAAAAAAAGAAACAAAAACCCTAAACCTTAAATGAAAACCTGAACCCTAAACCTAAACCCTAAACCCTAAACCCTAAACCTTAAAAACTCTAAACCCTAAACCTTAGACCCTAGAACCATAAAACCTAAACCCTAAACACTAAAAACTAAAACTTAAACCCAAAACCCAAAACCCTAAATCCTAAATCCTAAACCCCAAACTCTAAACCCTAAACCCTAAACCTAAAATTAAATAAACCTAAAATAAAAAAATTAAACTAAAAAATAAAAATCTAAACTAAACCCACCTGGAACCCTTGACCTCATGCTCTGGGGATTCCCCTTTTTCCCTCTCATTTTTAGCTTTCTGGTTGCTTTTTGATGGCTATTGGCATGATTCTCATTGGATTCCTTTTGGAATGGATAGCCACTAGCCGCTTTCATGTTTTACTTGGTGTGATGTCATGCTTTGGCATCTTCCATGATGATTCTATGGGGGGAAACTGACGGATCCAATGGATCCTACTAGGGTATCAACTTCCTTGGCTTTGGCTACTTCAAAATCATTCAAAGATGTCCTCACCGGTAAAGATAGTTGTCGTGTGAGTCCCTAAAACTTGTTTTGACTTCTTTGAGGCATGGCTACAATTATGTTCTCAGATCTGATTGTGGAAAAGCTTGCTAAGCCATTTGAATTCACTTTGGTTGGAAAGTTTACTCTTTGTAGGCCCAATCTAGAAAACATTCGCTCTTTCTTTCATAGTCTAAAACTTTTGGGTGCTTTTACGATTGGTTTAATTGATCCCTACTACATTTTGATATAGTTAATGAATGATTTGGATTACTCACATGTTTTTGCTTGTCGTTCTTATTTTGTTTTCAACTGCCAAATGCGGTTGTTGAAATTGACACCACTATTTGATATTAGGGAAGATTCCCCAATCATTTTGGTTTGGATTTCTCTTCCCAATATGAGAATTCATTTTTTTTAATCATCAATTTTCTTTGTGGTGCTTCATTTGGTCAACTGTTGCAAATTTATTAGTCAATAGCTACGAAACTTTGACCTTCTATGGCAAGAATCATTGTTGAATTGAACATTACCAAGAAACACTGCTAAGAAATCTGATTGGGATTCAAAAATTATGGATATATGAAGAATGTTGATTTTGAAAATTTCTCTGCCTTTTGTTCTCATTAAAATCCACGCATGATAATTTTGAATGTTTCATTCTCCCTCACCTAAAAAAGAAAATTCTTGTTAAGGAAACTATTGTTCCTAACCCTAGGCCAACCACTATTATATATCAAAAAGTTAATTCTAAAAAAGGATTCATTGAATGTTCCTAATAAGGCTATTTTACCTCTTATTTTCTTTGTGCAATTGAAGGTTTCTAATGTGGAAAATAATAATTTCTAAACTTTGGATGATGATTCTTTTTCCTTTGAGTTGATCCCATCCTTATCACTTTTGATTAACAAAATGAAGCTTTAATTTAACATATTAATGAGGATATCAATGTTATGCATCATTCAAATTCAATGGAGAATATGTCTTTGGTTTCATGATATTCATTTGAAAACCTAACTTTACTTTAGTCTAGGATGATTTAAATTCTCCAAAAGATTTTGTTTTGTCTAATAATCTTGGTATTGAAGAAGAAGAGCTAGATGTTCACACTTGCCTTCTTAATAAATTAGTTTCAGTTCTCTCGCTTGCTATACCTAATGCTCATTTGCTTTTATAAATTCTAATGGCTTGGAAGAAGGAGAACTCACTTCTATATAGGAGACTTCCCCTAAATCTTTGACTAATGTTGTTGAATCCTTCTCAGATGATGATTCTATGGGAAAAGAAAATGGTTTCCAAACTTATCATGCTAAAAAAAAAAAATGTTAAAACTTCCTCCCAAATTGTCCAAAAACACTAGATCTGCCCTCCCTCCCTCTCTTAATTAACCTTTTCTTAACCCCTTTTTATTTCCTTATGTTTAATTTTTTGTTTGGAATGTTAGAGGGATCGATGCCCTCTATATTTGTAATCATATTAGAAACCTTTGTCATATTCATAATATTTTTTAACTTATTATTTTGGAGGCTCTTAATCATGCAAACAAAATTAACCATGTTTCTAGAATGATTGGCTTCATTAAAATTTTCTCTAATTTTAGTAATAAAATTTGGTGTTTTTGGAATAATTTTGTGGAGGTTTCTATTCTTAATGATTTTCAACAAGTTTTCAATGCTCAAATATCTTATGGTGGCTATTATTTTTTGTGCTCTTTTATCTATGCATCTTGTAATAGATTTGGTTATAATCTTATTTAGAAAAATTTGAGGAATTTTGCTACCTTTGTCAATAAACCTTGGTTTATTGGTGGGGATTTGAACACTATTTTATTATCTTCTGAATGAAGCAGTGGTTTTTCTCCTAATATTCATTCCATGGAAGAATTTTCCATTATGATCCTTGATTGCAATTTGATTGATATTGGCTTTGGGGGTTCAAATTTTATTTGGCAAAACTCTAGACTTTGGCAAAGGTTGGACCGAATTCTTTTTAATTCTCATTGAATTACTCAATGGCCTATTACTTCTGTCAATCATTTAAGTAGAACCTAATCAAATCATGATCCTCTTTTGGTTTCTATTAAAGATAACTCTAATAGATTAAGAAAATTTCTCTCATTTTAGATTCGAACATATGGATTCAAAGATATTGATTTCTTTAATGTTGTCTAACAATTTGAAAGCTACCTTACATCCTGACAATTCAATTATGGGGATTAATAGATTTTGATTTAAGCTTAAAACACTTAACAAAATTTGGGTTGGTGGAACATGCATTATTTTAAAACCCTTTTTTTAATATCATCAAAATGAAAAATTTTGTGATCTTGAAGTCTCTATGTTTGATCCTACTAAGATTAAGGACATGACTGAGGTGAAAGTTAAACATTTTAATTTTCAAAATATAGAAGAGACTTATTGGCGCCAAAAATTGCTAGCAAACATATTGTGGATGGTGACAGAAATACTAAATATTTCCATGCTTTAGTTAATAAAAAGAGAGATTTAAATAATATTCAAAAAATTAAAGATGATAATGGAGAATGGATTAGGGAGAATAATGATATTAAGGATTCGACCATTAATTACTTCAGAAATATGCTTAATAAAAGTTGCTCTTATGAAGCTATTTATAAATCACACTTGATTCATTCTATTATAAAATATAATGGCAATGATTTTCTTACAATTGCAAAGAGGAAATTTTTAAAGTTCTTAATAGCATGAACATAGATTTTGTTGCTGGTCCGGAGGGTTTCACTACCCAATTTTATCAAAAATGCTAGTTTATTATGAAAAATGATTTGGTTGAGGCTATGGTTGATTTTTTAATGGTAATCCTTTTCTTAGATATTTTTCTAGCACTTATATTATTCTCATACCTAAGAAAGATAATCCGGATTGTTGGAGTGATTATAGACCTATTAGTTTTTGCACATTCTTCAATAAGCAGATTTCTAAAATTTTAACCAACAGGCTCAGACCTTTACTTCATAGGATTATCTCTCTAAACCAAATTGTTATTGTTAAAGGTTGATCTATTTCTGATAATATTTTGTTTACTCAAGAATTAATTCATGATTTAGATGCTAAGATTAGAGGTGGCAACATTATGTTGAAATTAGATATTTCCAAAGCTTTTAACAATATCTCTTGGGATTCCCTTATCCCTATTCTGAATTTATTTGGGTCTTCTGATAAATTTATCTTTCTTATTAAAAATTATATTAATAATGCCTGCTTTTCTATTTTGCTTAATGGAAGCATTGCTTCTTTCCTTCTTCCCATGGCCTAAGACAAGGGGATCCTCTATCTCTGCTTTTATTATTGTTGTTGTGTACTTATTTAAAAGCATCAATGATCTATTCTTAAATAATCCTAGTATGAATTACAAAATTCTTGGTGGTCTTCCGGTTTCTCATTTAAGATTTGTAGATGATTTCATTATTTTCTACAATGCTTTTATTCATCGTATTAAGAATCTCAATATTTTTAAAATAAACTTAGTAGATAAAGTGGTCTATCTATCAATGATTACAAAAGCTATTTTATTACTTCTTCAAACATCTCCAAAATAAAATTAATCAAATCGCATATCACAAACTTTAAACATCAACACCTTCCTCTTAAGTACTTGGGTGCAGTTCTTTTTTTTTGTCTTAAACGATCCCATCTTTCTGATGAGTTAATTAAAAAGCATTTAAATAAAATTTATGTTTGGGAATTTCATTTACTTTTCTTAGTTGGTAGGCTCACTATTCTTAAAAGCACTCTCAATTTAATGCCTCTTTATTTGATTCAAACTATTATCCCCACTAATGATAGTCTTATCAAAATTGATCGCTTACTTAATAAATTTTTTTCAGGATCCAATAATTCTACTAAAAGAATACATTGGACTTCCTGGCATAAATGTTGTGGTCCCTTGGGTGAAGGTGGTCTTGCAAACCGATTCTTTATTACTACCTTCTTTCATAAGCTCGTGGAATTTTAGAAAGAATGATAGCCTGGCTAATTTTATGATGAAAAAATATTGCCAAGGTAAACACCCTATTATTTATGCTTATAAAGTTGGTGACTCTCCGTTTGGAAAAGGCTTTACTCCATTAAATTGTCGGACCCTTAATACATTGGGGTATTCATTCATCTTTCGGGCAAGACAATATGATTGGAAATGGCTCTATTGACTCCCTTTTATCTACTCACTCTACTGCAACTATCAAAGTTAACTCTTTCAAGCATAATAACACTTAGAATGTAAAAAAACTTGAGAATTATATCCATATTTCTCTTTTAGATAACTTTAGAAATATCCCTATTTTCTCTAACAAACCTAACCAAATTCTCTTTAAGCTTTCTTACAATGGTGATTTTGTTCTTAAAGTTTGGAATTTTATTAGATTAGCAAAACTCCTCTAATGTTTTCATTAAACTTTGGAACAATATCATTCCCATTTCTTATTCAGTTTTAGCTTGGAGGATTTTGAATAACTTTATTCCTGTAGACTCTTTGCTCTAGAATAAAGGGTTATATTTCCTTCAAAGTGCTATTATTTCTTTCATATTGAAAATGTTAATCATGTTTTGTCAATGGTGCTATTGTTTCTAAATTATTTTATGGTATGATGATTTATTTAATACAAACTACTTTTGGCTCTTTCCATATATCAACTTCTTGAAGTCTGCCAAAATACTGTGAAAGGTCATATCAAAGTTCTAGTTGCTATTACCCTTATCTGGTTCATCTAGATGTATTGAAATGATGCTAAATATCATAGTATTCCTATGAGCCATAAAAGGATCCTGGCTAGAACCAAACAAAAATTCATGCTCTATTTAATGCTAATCTTATTAGTAACATTCAGTTTATAGGCTATAATTTATGGCTAAAAATTAGGTATCATTCTGATGTTGACTCTTATAAAAGAGTTAGGATTATCCATTGGATCAAACCCAAAGAAAATTTAATTAAAGTGAATATCGATGGTTCTGTTGCTTCCAATAAATATGGCTAGGTGGTGGTTGGATTATTGTCATTTGTGTTTTGCATATCCTCTCAAAGCCTATTCTATTACCTATGTGACTTATGGTTGTCAATAAAGCTATTGAAATTTTTTTGAATAAAGGTTTCCTCAACATCCGATTGAAGTTGATGCTTCTTGCTTGACATGTTAAACTTTAATAGAACAAGAAATCCTGATTTATTTTATCTTCTCAATCATACTAAAAATATTCTTTCTCAAGTTCATTATCAAATTTCACATATCCTTCATGAAGGTAATGTTTTAATTTCTTGGCTACTTTAGGTTCCAACTTAAGATTTCACATTATTTGACAAAAAAAATTTTCCTAAACTTTTAAGAGGTTTGGTCAATCAATAACACTAGATTACCTTATCTCGATTATAATTTTCTAGTTTGGTTTTTTGTTTTTTGATGAGCTTTATTAAACTCTCTTTAGGTTATGGCCATTTGCTTATTTTAACTCTTGGGCCTATCTGGGTTTTGTTTTTTTTGCTTTGGTTTATTTTGGTGGTTCTTATTTTTTATGTCTGAGTGTTTTTTTTTCATTTGGTCGCTATTATTTTCCTACTAATTATTATTGATTGGTTGTTTTTTGTGACCTTCATTTGGGTGGTAGCTTTGCCTACTATTTTCTATATGGGGTTTGTCATATCTCTAGGATGGTTGCTTCTTTAACTGAGTTGGAATTTCTATTGTTGTTGTGGTTGGCTACGTTGGGTATTGGCTATGTGGTTAGTGGTTTATCCAATTATGTTGGTGGCAAATTGAGGCTATTGGTGGTCTAATTTTGGATTGGATTTGGAAAGGTGGAGGTTATTTGTTGACTGTTATTTCTTCTTTTTTGGGGATTAGGTTTTGGTGGTCGATTTTGCGGGTTTGGGTTTGTTTCTTTTGGTTGTGGTTTCAGCCTCTTCATATAATGGTCTTCCTCTCTTTATTGCAGCTACTTTATTTTTGTTGTTATTTTGGGTTGGCTGGTTGATGGTTGTTTAGTGGTTGTTGTTTTGCTTTGGGATCTGGTGACTTGGTTTGGTGTATTGGTCCCTAACTTGGCTGTGGTATGATGCTTATACTCATTGATATTTCTCCAACTTTTTGCTATTGGCTTTGGTGGTGTTCCTATTGTATTGCCACTTTCGATGGATGGCTTATAGTCTATCTTACATCTTCGCTCATTTTATTTTGGCTATTCACCTATGGATTAGAATTTTTTCTACTTTGGTTTGGTGGATGCTATTTTGTTTTACCCTTTCAGAAGTTGTCTTGGGTGGTTTGGCATGATGGATGTTGTTTGCTTTTCACGATTTGGAATTTTTCGCTTCTAGTATTATGGAGGCTATGTTGGTATTTGGTTTATTATTTTAGTTTGGCTAGTTTGGATGATTGTTAGCCTATCATTCTTTCTAAATAAACTAAACTAAAATAAATAAAACCTAAACCTAAACCTAAACCCTAAAAGAAATAAAATAAAATAAACTTAAAATAAACCTAATCCTAAATTTAAAAAATAATTAAAAAAAATCTAAAATAAAACCTAAAACATAAACCTAAAAAAACAAAATAAAAACCTAAACCTAAACCTACAAATAAAAATAAAATTAAACATAAAAAATAAAATAAAAATAAAACTAAACTAAGAAATAAACATAAACCTAAACCTAAACCTAAAAATAAACTAAAATAAAAAACCAAACGTGAAATAAAATAAAATAAAAAGTAAAATAAAAAAATAAACCTAAAATAAAATAGAATTAAAACTAAAAAAACATAAACCTAAAAAAAATAAACCTAAAATAAATAGAAAAATAAAACCTAAACCCTAAATTAAAAAAAAAAACTAACCTAAAATAAAATAAAATAAACCTAAACCTAAACTAAAGAAACTAAACTAAAATAAATAAAACTTAAACCTAAACCTAAACCTTAAAAAAAAAAAGATAAACTAAAAATAAACTTAAACCTAAACTAAAAAAAATAAAACCCAAAAAAATAAACCCAAAAATAAAACATAAACTTAAACCTAAAAAAATAAAATAGAAACCTAATCCTAAAAATAAAAAATAAACCTAAACATAAAAAATAAAATAAAATAAAAACTAAACTAAGAAATAAACATAAACATAAACCTGAACCTAAACCTAAGAAAATAAACTAAAATAAAAAACCAAAACTAAAATAAAAACCTAAAATAAATAAATAAATAATTAAAATAAAAATAAACATAATAAATAAATTAAACTAAAATAAAAAACTAAATAAACTAAATAAACCTAAACCTTCCAGTTTACTTAATTTTTTTTTTTAAAAACTCTAAACCATAAACCCTAAACCCTAAACCCTAAACCTTAAAACTAAACCTACTTTTTAATTTTCCTTAAATAAACCCTTATAAACCTTAACCTAAACCTAAAATTCTTTAAAACTAAACTAACCTAAAACCAAAACCTAAACTAAACCTTGAATGTTAAACCTAAAACTTAAAACTCTAAACTAAATCATAAACCCTAAACCTAAACATTAAAACTAACCTAACCTAAAGTTTAAACCCTAAACTAACCTAAACTAAAACCCTAAACTAAACCCTAAACTTCAAACTAAACCTAAAGCCTAAACACTAAAACTCTAAACTAAACCCTAAAACCTAACTAAACTAAATAAACTAAAACTAAACTTAAACCTAAACTTAACCTAAACCAAAACTAAACACTAAAGCTAAAAAACCCTAAACTGCTAACCCAAACCTAAACCTAAACCTAAGTAAATATATAAATTTAAAATAAACTTAAATCCTAAACCCTAAACCCTAAATAAACAACCTTGAAAACATCACCACAACCAATACCTAGTGGGTGGAGAAATGGTTATCACAAATGGGGATCAAAATGAGGAATAAATCTGGTTATGGATGTGGGAGGATGAGGTTAAACCATGGTGGTGGCTGAGGGAGAGAGATATATGATGGTGGATCACACTACTCAAGAAGTTGATGGAAACTAGAAAATAAGAGTGGCTAATCCGACAACTATGGAACTATGTCTTAATAGAAACTAATATCTAGGGTTTTGATTTACTATGCAATCTCATTTTTATCCATAAAACTTGGTGTGTTACTTGGTTGAAATAAATGAAAAATTTGAATATGAATTTATTCTCTATTAAAAAAAGCAATAAACCTAAACTAAAAACCCTAAACCCTAAAAAAATCCTAAACCCTAAACCTAAACCCTAAACCTAAAAAAAACCTAAACCCTAAACCCTAAAACCTTAAACCTAAACCCTAAACCTAAACCCTAAACCTAAACACTAAACCCTAAATAAAAAACCTAAAACCTAAACTAAACCTAAACAAACCTAAACCTAAATAATCCCTAAAACCTAAAAACATAAACCTAAACTAAATAAACCAAAATAAATATATAAAAAAATAAACCTAAATAAATAAATAAATGAAATAAAATAAAACATAAATAAAATGGACTTAAATAAATATAATATAAATAAAATATTAAAAAAATAAACTAAATAAACCTAAACATAAATTTATTAATTTAAAAAAATAAACCCTAAAACTAATAGAATAAACCTAAATAAACCTGTTAATAAACCTAAACTAAAAAAAACCTAAACCTAAATCCAAAACACTAAACCCTAAACCTAAACTAAACCTAAACCCTAACTAAACCTAAACCTAAACCTAAACCCTAAACCCTAAACCTAAACCTAAAACCCAAAACCTAAACCCTAAACTAACCCTAAACCCTAAAGCATACACCCAAAAAACCTAAACTGATAAAACCTAGTAATAAAATAAATAAAAAAATGTCCACCTAAATAAAAAAAACCTAAATTAAAACCTAAATCTAAACCTGAAAATAAATAAAAATAAAATAAAAAATAAAATAAAATAAAATAAATAAGAACCTAAACTAAATTAAAAAAACTAAATAAACCTAAGAACAAACATCCTAAAAAAAATTAAAACTAAATAAAATAAGAATAAAAAATAAACCTATAACAAAATAAAATGAAAACTACATAAACGTAAACCCAAAAAAAATAAACCAAAAAATAAACCTAAAATAAATAAAATTAAAACATAGATCCTAAACTAAAACCTAAACCTAAAAAAATAAAAAATAATAAAACGAAATAAACTAAGTAAAATATAAATCTAAAATAAATCTAAACGAACTAATAAATAAAACCTAAAATAAATCTAAATAAAAAACCTAAAACCAAAACCCTAAAAAAAATAAAATAAAAATTTAAACCTAAACCTAAAATTATAACATAAAACTTAAACCTAAAAAATAAAATAAAAATAAAACTTAACTAAAAAATATACCTAAACCTAAACAATAAACTAAAACAAAAAACATAAACTAAAATAAATAAACCTAAAATAATTAAACTAAACTAAATACAAATATAAATAAACCTAAATAAAAATAAAAAATAAAATAAATAAAACAATAAAATCTAAATAAACCTAAACTAATTTATTTAAAAGAAATTTAAAATAAAACTTAAACACTAAACCTAAAAATCTAAACCTAAACTATAAACCCTAAACCTAAAACCTAAACTAAACTAAAACCTAAAATAAACTAAACCTAAACTAAAAAACTAAACCTAAAACTCTAAACGCTAAACCTAAACCTAAAATAAATTCTAAACCTAAAACCCTAACCTAAACCCTAAACAAAAAATTAAACCTAATAAACCTAAACTAAACCTAAAATAACCCTAAACTAAACCTAAACCCTAAATAAACTAAAACCTAAATAAATAAAACCCTAAACTAAACCTAAACTAAATACTAAAGCTAAACAAACCTAAACCTAAAACTAAAAAAAACATAAAATAAACCCTAAATAAAACCCTAAACCTTAAAGATAAAAAAATGCTAAACTAAACCCTAATCCCTAAATCCTAAAATTAAACCCTAATGCCTAAATAAAAACCCTAAACTAAAAAAACTAAACCCTAACCTAAACCTAAACCCTAAAACCTAAACCCTAAATAAACCTAAAGCCTAAACCTAAAACCTAAACCTAAACTAAATAAAACCTAAAATAAAATTAAAAAATAAACCAAAATAAAATAAAATTAAACCTAAACCTAAACCTAAAAATAAAATAAAATAAACTAATAAAATAAACTAAATAAAATAAATAAAACCTAAACTAAATTTAAAAAATAAAATAAACCTAAATAAAACATCTAAATAAAAAATAAAACTAAATGTAAAATAAAAGTAAAATAAAAAAAAATAAAATAAAACTAAATAAAAAACCTAGACCTTAAGAAATAACCTTAAAATATAACTTTAAAATAAATAAAAATTAAATCGTAAATCCAAAACTAAAAAAAAACCTCAACCTAAAATAAAAATAAAATAAATAAAATAAAATAAACCTAAGCTAAAATAAACTTGACTAAAATAAATGAAACCTAAACCTAATCTTAAAATAAACTAAATCTAAACTTAAACATAAACTAAATAAAATAAAATAAACTAAAAATATACCTAAACTTAAATTAAAAATAAAACCTAAAATAACCAAATAAAACCTAAACCAAAACCAAAAAAAAAAAATAAATTAAACCTAAACTTGAATAAAATAAAAATAAAACCTAAACCTAAACCTAAAATAAAAATAAACACAACTAAAAAAAGTAAACCTAAACCTAGACCTAAACCTAAAAATAAACTAAAATAAAAAACTAAACTAAAATAAATAAACCTACAATAAATTAACTAAACCAAATAAAAAATAAAAGTAAACCTAAAAAAAATTAGCTAAAATAAATAAAATAAACTAAATAAATGAAATAAACTATACCATTTTACTTAATTTTTAAAAGCAATAAACCTAAAACCTAAACTCAAACCCTAAACACTAAAGCTTAATCACTAAACCCTCCCCTAAACCCTAAATCCTAAAACCCTAAACCAAAAAAGCAAACCATAAACCCCAAACCTTAAATCCTAAACCCTAAACACTAAAAAACCTAAAACCCAAACTAAATAAACCTAATAATAAAATAATAAATAAAAAACTGCTAAATAAAATAAACCTAAACTAAACCTAAATAAAATATTATAAAAATAAAATATATTAAAATAAAATAAATAAAATCCAAACTAAATTGAAAAATAAAATAAACCTAATAATAAAACCCACATAAAATAAAAACTAAATGGAAAATAAGAATAAAATAAGCATAAAAAAATAAAATAAAAACTAAATGAAAACTTAAACCTAAAAAATAAACCTAAAAATTAATAAAAAAATAATACCTAAACTCTAAACTAAAAAAAAATAAACCTAAAATAAAAATAAAATAAACAAAATAAATTAAGCCTAGACCTAAAATAAAATAAACTAAACTAAAATATATAAACTCTAAACCTAAACCAAAAATAAACTAAACTTAACCAAAACCTAAACTAAATAAAATAAAATAAACTAAAAATAAACCTAAACCTAAACTAAAATATAAAACCTAAAAATAAACCTAAAATAAAAACTAAACCTAAACCTAAAAAAAATAAAATAAAACCTAAACCTAACCAAAGAATAAAAATAAACCTAAACCTAAAAATAAAATAAAAAATAAAACTCAAGTAAAAAAATAAACTTAAACTTAAAAGAAACTAAAATAAAATACCTAAACTAAAAAAAATAAAACTAAAATAAATCAACTGAACTAAATAAAAAATAAATATAAATAAAAATTAAAATTAAAATAAACTCAGATAAATAAAAAATAAACTAAATAAACCTAAACCTCTTTACTTAAAAAAGACCCTAAACCTAAACCCTAAAACCCTAAATCCTAAACCCTAAACCAAAACTAACTATAAACCTAAACCCTAAGTCGCAACCTTAAACCCTAAACCCTAAACTAACCTTAAACTAATCCCTAATCCAAAACCTAAATAAAACCCTAAACCCTAAACTAAAATAAATCTTAAAATAAAACCTAAAAAATAAATAAAAATAAAACCTAAACCTTAACCTTAAAAAACCTAAAATTAAAATGAAAATATAATAAGGAAAATAAAAAACATAAACCTAAACTAAAATAAATTAAACCTAAACCTAATCATAAAATTAACTAAACCTAAACCTAAGCAAAATAAAAAATAAACTAAAATAATCCTAAACTAAAAAAATAAAAATAAAAATTTACCTAAAACCTAAACCAACAAAAAAGAAAATAAAACTTAAAATTGAACCTAAAAAATAAAAAAAAATAATTCATAAAGAAAAATAAATAAAATTAAAATAAAACTCAACTAAAAATAAACCAAAACCTAAACCTAAACCTAAAATAAATAAAACCTAAACTAAAATAAATAAATCTAAAATAAATAAACTAAACTAAATACAAATAAAATATAAAAAAATAAATTAAAAATAAACTATATAAACTAAATAAACCTAAACCTACTAGTTTATTTAATTTTTAAAAACCATAAACCAAAAATTCTAAACCTTAAACCCTAAACCCTAAACTCTAAACCCAAAACCTACAACACTAAACCAACCCTAAACCCTAAACCCTAAAACCCTAAACCCTAAAAAAAAAAACCTAAACCCTAAACCATAAACCTAACCATAATCCCTAAAAAAACTAAACCCTAAACCCTAAACCCTAAATATAAAATCATAAACCCTAAATATAAAAAACCTAAACTAAACTTTTGTTAGGTAGATCTATTTATGATAAGTTTATTAAAAAGAATTAAATGAAATGCTAAGAATAGGTGGCAACATTCTTTTAAATTAGATATTACCAAGCCTTTGATAACATTTCTTGGGACTTTCTTTTCCATATTCTAAATTTATTTTTTTAAATTTATTTATTAAAAATTATATTAATAATGCATGGTTTTTGATTTTGCTTAATGGGGTAGCCTTGGGTTTCTTTCGCTCTTCCCATGGCATAAGATAAGGGATCCTTTATCTCTTGCTTTATTTATTATCACTATTGAGTGCTTATCTAGAGCATCAATGATTTATTCTTTAACAATCCTAGTATGTACTACATAACTCTTGGTGGTCTTCATGTTTTCTATATAAGCTTTGCAGATGATTTTATTATTTTTTACAATGCTTATATTCATCATATCAAGCATCTCAAGTATTATCTAAATAAATTTGGTAGAGAAAGTGGCCTTTCTATCAATGATAACGAAAGCTGCTTTATCACTTCCTCCCATATCTCCAATAATATAATCAAAATCAATATCAATAAATCCTTACCTCTAAAGTTCTTGGGTTCTCCTCTAAAGGCCCAAATGATCCCATCTCTTTAAGTTAATTTAAAAGCACTTATCACTAATTTTCATTTTGAATTCCATTTACTTTTCTTTGGTGGCTGATCATTAAAAGCACTCTCAATTCAATGCCTCTTTATTTGATTCAAACTATTATCCCCACTAATGCTACTCATAAATTGATCCTATAATAATTTTTTCCAATAACTCTACCAAAAGAATGCATTGGACATCTTGCATAAATGTTCTAGTCCTTTGGGTGAAAGGTGCTCTAGATTGAAAACTTATTCTGAAGCTATCAACACTTTCTCTTATAAGGTTTGGTGGAATTTGAGAGAGAATGATAGCCTTTGGCTAATTTTATGATGGAAAAATATTTCCAAGGTAAACACCCTCTTTTTTGTGCTTATAAAGGTGTGACTCTCTAGTTTGGAGAAGGCTTTGCTCCGTTAAATGGGTTTCCAAATCTTTAATATCTTGGGGTATTCATTACTCTTTCATTTGGCAAGACAATGACTAAAAATGCTCCATTGACACCCTTTTATCTACCCACTTTGCTGTTGTTATCAAAGTTAACTCTTTTGGCTTAATAATAATTGGAATGAAAGTAAACCCGAGAATTATATCCCTATTTCTCTTTTGACAATTTTAGAAATATTCCCATTTCTTCTAACAAACCTAATCAAATTTTAAGCTTTATAATGGTGATTTTGTTCTTAAAGATGTTTAATTTTATAGATGAGAAAACTCAAATGTCTTTATTAAACTTTGGAACAATATCATTCCCATTTCCTATTCAATTTTAGATGGAGGATTTTGAATTAATTTATTCTTATGGACTCTTTGCTCTGACTAAAGGGTTTTATTTACCATCAAATGCTATTTTTTCATATTGAAAATGTAAATCATGTTTTTGTCAATGCTATTGCTTCTAATTTTGGTATGATGATTTATTTAATTCCAACTATTTTCATGGTTCTCTTTCTTTACATCAACTTCTTGAAGTTTGTTTCAAAAAAATTGTGAAAGGTCATATCAAAGTTTTAATTACTATTACCCTTCTCTGATTCATCTGGATGGATATAAATGATGCTAAATATCATGGCACTCCTATGAACCATAAAAGGATCATGGCTAGAACTAAAGAAAAAAATTCATGCTCTGTTTAATGCCAATCTTATTAGTATCATTCATTTTAGAGGCTATAAATTTGTGGCTAAAAAATTGGGTATCATTCTGCCTGACTTGGACCCTTATAAAGGTGCTAAGATTATCCATTGGATCAAACCTAAAGAAAACTTGATTAAAGTGAGTATTGATGGTTCTATAGCTTCCAATAAATATCTGGTATCCTTAGGGATTCTAAAGGTATTGTCATTTGTGCTTTTGCAAATCCTCTGCCTATTCTCTTATTTTGTTGAGCTGGTTGTTAATAAAGCAATTGAAACTTATTTGAATAGATTTTTTCTCAACATCCTAATTGAAGTTGATGCTCTTTTGCTTTTGACATGCTTAATTCAAATAGAAATAGGAATGCTAATTATTTTATCTTCTTAATCATATAAAAATCATCTTTCTTAAGTTTATTTTAAAATTTCCCACATCCTTCATGAAGTAATCGATTTCTTCTAATTTACCAAAATATCTGAGTTCACTTATTTGACAACCAAACATTGCCTAAACTATTAAGGGTTGGTTAATCGATAGTAATCGATTTTTATCTCATATTATAATTTCTTGGTTTTCTTTTGTGTTGGTTTATGAGCCTTTGCTTTTGTTTTCCTTTTATTAAACCTCTTGGGTTGTGGTTACTTGCTTATTTTCACACTTTGGCCTTTTATTTTGGGTTGGTCTAACTCTGGTTATTATCATTTAAAATTGAGTTGATTTGGTTTTTTTCTTGGTGGCATTTTGCATGGATGGGTTTTAAACATCTTTCTTTGGCTATTTTTCTAACCTCCTATTGGGTTGGCTTTATCCGCTATTGGGTTTTCCTCATGTATGGATTTTGCCCCATTTGCGGTTGCTCACTTACTTGTTTTGGATCTACTCTCTGGTTGATTTGGTGGTTTTTTGGATGGGTTGACTAAGTGTTGGTGGTTAGTACTAGTGGATGTTTGTCTATTTTTCCTTTCTGTTGGTGACATATCCTATTGTTGGTGGTTTAGCTTCATTTTGGAATGGTGGAGGTTTTATTTACTCTCTTCCTTATTAATTGGGGCTTAGTGGTAGATTTTGTTGATTATTTTATTTCTTTGGTTTTGTCCTCCCTTTTAGCCTTCCTCTCCTACATCTGGTAAATTGTCTTTAAACCTTTTGGTGGATGTTATTTTCCTCTGTCTTGGGTGATTTTGTCTTGATGGTTGTGTTAATTTACATGACTTGGGTTTCTCTCACTGGTGGTTGGCTAGGAGGCTATGTTATTGGATTGGTTGGTTGTTTCTGTGTGGTGTTTCTAGTTTTCCACTTTTCCTTGGCTAATGGGGATCTTTCCTTTGACAATTGATGGGTTGTTCTCCGGGGTTTCATGGATATTTACTTAGTGCTTTGGTGGGAGGACTTTAGTTATCCTAATCTTGTTTGGATGCCTTTCTTTGTTTTTTTTCTTCTTCTAAAATTGTTGCTTTTTGCTATGGTAAAACCTTCGATCCTTCTAAATTGGGATTTTGGTTTCGTGGTCTAAACCTTTTGTGTGTGTGTTGGTCTTAATTCTTGTTAAGGATGTCTGGTGGTTTTGGTGTTACTACTTAGTTCCATTAACTTGGCCAATGATCCTAAACTTTGGGTTCGGATTTATGTATTGGCCTATTGTGGGTTTAATAAAAATAATTGGTTGTTTTCTATTTGTTTAGTCTATGGATCACTATACCGCCTTGGAAATATCCATACCCTATGATGGTTTTGATGTTATTCACCTCTCTTTGGTTGGTACATGATTGTAACTATGAAGTTTGGATGCTCATATAACCCTTGAGATGATCTTAACTGAGCGAGCCTTTTCTTTCTCTCTCCTAATTTATCCTTGTCCTTTAGCTATGACTTTTTCATGGTAGTGTTTTTAATTCTCTTTTAACTTTACCAAGGCAAACTTTATCCCTACATTATTGCTATGGTATTGCTTATCTTACTCAAAGGAATCATGAACTCCATCGACTCAACATATTTTCATGCTTTGTTTTGTTTTACTCTATGTCACCCTCATGCTAATGTTTTTGCTCTTTCATTTTCTTTCCTCTACTATAAAGCTCTGTTTCACTATATAATAAATTAGCCTACACCTTTTAAGAACATGATTTTCCTTTTATGGTAATAAAATTTTAACTATAAAAAAAACCCTAAACCCTAGCTACACTAAACCCAAAATGCTAAATAAAACCTAAATCCTAAACTAAAAAATAACTAAACCAAAAAAAAACCCTAAATCCTAAACCTAACTAACTAAACCTAAACTAAACTAAACTCTAAATTAACCTAAACCCTAAGCTAAACCTAAGATAAACCTAAACCCTAAACCTAAAGTAAAATAAACTAAACTAAACTAAACTAACTATAACTAAACTAAACCTAAAATAAACTTAAACCTAAATATAACTAAACCTAAACTTAACCCAACCTAAACTAAACTAAACCTAAAACCTAAACTAAATAAACTAAAACCTAAACCTAAACTAAAACCCTAACTAAACTTAAACCTAAACTAAAAACCCTACCCCAAACCTAAACCTAAACTATAAAACTAAACCCTAAACACTAACTAAACTAAACCTAAACCTAACCTAAACACTAAACCCTAAAACCTAAACCCTAAAACCCTAAACCTAAACTCTAAACCCTAATCAAAAACTAAAACAAAACCTAAACATAAACTAAAGAAAACTTAAAAAATGAAATAAATAGAACAACTTAAACCTAAATAAAATAAAAAAATAAAATGAAATAAAAACCTAAACTCAAACCTAAACCTAAATATATATAGTCAGAGCAATGGTGGTTATGAAAAGGAGACTAAGGTTACCTAAATGGCATAAGGAGAGAGATCGGGATATGATGGTGGATCCTACTGAGAGGCCGGTAGTTGATGGGAACTAAATCAAGAACCCGATCCAATCGCTTATGGAACTGTCATTATAGTAGAGGTTCTAGTTATCTAGATTTTATTTGCTTTTGTGCTCATTTTTATCTATGTTGTCCTTGTCCTAAAACTGTGTTACTTGATGGTATCAAAAAGAATAAATGTTGAATCTAGATTTATTCTCTATTAAAAAAATAAACAGAAACCCTAAACCCTAAACCCTAAACTAAAACTTGAACCTAAACCTAAAACATAAACCCTAAACCCTAAACCCTAAACCCAAAAAAAACCTAAAACCCTAAAACCCTAAAACCCTAAACCCAAAACCCAAAATCCAAAATTCCAAACCCTAAACCCTTAACCCTAAACCCTAAATTAACCATAAACCCTAAACCCTAAAATGCTAAAAACCAAAACCTAAACTAAATAAAACCTAAAAATAAAATAAATAAAAAAACCTAAACCAAAATCTCAACCTAAACCGAAACCTAAAAACAAAATAAAAAAAAAACTAAACTAAAATAAAATAAATAAAAACCTAAGCTAAACTAAAATTAAAAAACCAAAAGAAAATAAAATGAACTTAAAATTAAATAAAATAAAATAAAATAATAACTAAACTATAAAATAAACTTAAAAATAAACCTAAAAAAATAAATAAAAAATAAAACATAAACCCTAAACTAAAAAAAAAACCTAAACCTAAATATAATATATATATATATATATATATATATATATATCCAAACATAAACTAAAAATAAAACCTAAACCCTAAACTAAATAAAAAAATAAACTAAAAAAATAAACCTAAACCTAAACTAAAAAATAAAACTTAAAAATAAACCTAAAATAAAAACCTAAAACCTAAACTTAAAAAAATAAAATAAAAACCTAAACCTAAAAAGAAGAAATAAAACCTAAACTTACAAAAAAAACTAAACTAAAAAATAAACATAAACTTAAATCTAAAAGATAAATGAAAATAAAAAACCTAAACAAAAATTATTAAACCTAAAATAAATAAAATAAACTAAATAAAAATAAAAAATAAACCTAAATAAAAAAAGTAAACTAAATAAATTAAATAAACATAACCCTACTAATTTTCTTAATTTGAAAAAAAACCCTAAACCCTAAACCCTAAACCCTAAACCCTAAATCCTAAACCCTAAAACCCAAAACCCTAAACCCTAAAGTAACCCTAAACCCTAAACACTAATTACTAAAAACCCTAAACTAAACCTAAACCCATTTAAAACCCTAAACCCTAAAAAACCCTAAACCCTAAACTAACCTTAAACCCTAAACCCTAACCCTAAACCATAAACCCTAAATCCTAAACCCTAAACCCTAAACCTAAACCCTAAACTCTAACCCTAAACCCTAAACCCTAAACTTAAAACCTAAACCCTAAACTCTAAACCAAAACCCTAAACTCCTCCTCTCGCTCTCCTCTCAATTTTGCGCTCCTCATGGATTGGCATCTTGTAGCTGCTTTTGTGCTTCTCCCTGAGGCAGACGGCTCGTGAGAGTGACGCCTTGATTAGATCAATGAGGCGTCTCAATCCCTGCCGCTCTCGACGCCGACACCGGCTTTGCTCTCCTCCTGTGTTTTGGATTGATTACACTGTTAATGCACTGTTGTTAAATCATTCAAAGATCCTTTATCAAGATCTCTAGCTCAATGCTTCTTAATCTCATTTTGACATCTTATCATGGATTCGAATGTGTTCGGATCGGATGTTGAGAAACTTGCCCTTCGAGTTTGCTTTGGTGGGTAAATTCTCTTAGATGCCCCGACTCTTGATAATATTCGCTCTTTCTTTCATAGTTTAAAATTATCGGTACTTTCTCTATCGTCGATCGATCCCTTCACATTCTTATTCAACTCTCAAATGATTTAGATTACTCGGTTTTCGCTCGTTTCTTATTTTGTTCATAATTGTCAAATGCTTATTGAAATGGTCGCCTCTTTGATGTCAAAGAGGAATCTCCCATTGTCCCTCTTTGCTTTTTTCCTAACATGCGAATACACTATGTCACTCATCAAGTTTTGTTTGTTGTTGGCGACCTTTTTGGTAGGCCTCTCCAAATAGACCAAACAACGGCCACTAGATCTAGGCCATCTGTCGCTCGTATTCTCGTTGAGATAGACATCACAAAAAAAATTTCCCAAAGAGGTATGGATTGGCTCAGAAAAATTTGGATATAGTCAAAAAGTCGAATTTGAAAATTTTCCTGTCTTTTGCACTCACTGCAAGATTCACGGGCACGATCACTCAGCATGCTTTGTGCTTCATCCTAACCTCAGAAAAAATTTACCATAGAATATGAATACCATTAATGGAACTGGGAAAACCACTACTCTAGCATATGTGCCTAAAAATACTCAAAAAGAACCTCTCCTCCCTACACCTCCTACTGATCTGTCTAGTGGAAAACACTCTGACCATGGTACTAAAACAGCCATTGAGGGGTGTGATGATACCAATGGCAATTTACCTAACCTCATCCCTGCTAGTAATAATTTGGTTTCCCATGATAGTTCTTTGCTTCATATAAATCCTACTGAAAATCTGAATGGTAGCCTTATATTGGACACCCAATTAAACAATTTGAATGAATCATATAATGGACCAAAACAATGATGACCCTATGGCTTCGAAACATATTGAGAAAGATATTTGTATTATGAATGGTGTTAGAACTTCCCCATCTATTTCCTTCGTGAGTGATAATCAATTGAACCCAATTTCTCACACTATATCCGATACTCTAAGAAGGTGAAATCCCCTTCTAAAACATTGATAGATTCTTCTACTATTTCAAACCCAAAATCAATCACTTTCGATGGAGATAATTTGGACTGATAGACCCTTTCAAATTGTTAAAACAAAACCCTACAAAGCAAAATTTTCTAATAATAACCTCACTAAACCACTCGCTTTCTTCCACCCCACACAAGTAATGTGTCATCATTTCTCTCCTCTCTTTCCTTTCTTTTTTCCTTTTTCCTTTTGGTTGTTCCCTTATGATTAATTTTCTTATTTGGAATATCCGGGGTTGTGGGTCTCTTCCTGTCCGCAATCATGTCAGGATTCTTTGTCATGCTCATAATATCAAGCTACTTGTTCTTATTGAACCTTTCTGTGATTCTTCTAAGATTGCTTTTGTCGCTAGATCCCTTGGTTTTCATAATTTCTTCTTCAATCTTAATAATAAAATTTGGTGCTTTTAGCACAACTCCATTACCATTTCCATCATTGATGATCTTGACCAATTGGTTAATGTCAAAATCTCCTTAGGTGACTTATCGCTTTTGGCTCTTTTATCTATGCTTCTTGTAATAGGGGTAGGAACATCCTTTGGAATCACTTACACCTTCGCTTCTGCTAACCTTCCCTTGGTTGGAGGTGATTTCAATATTATAGCTAGTTCGGAAAGAAGGGGAGGATGTTCTCCTAACCTTCATTCCATGGAGGACTTCTCAAATATGATCCTTGATTGCAATCTGATCGACATTGGTTTCACTGGGTCTAACTTCACGTGGCACAACTCTAGACTTTGGCAACGCCTTGATAGGACCCTCTTTAATTCTCTTTGGATCAATCAGTGGCCTACTATCATTGTTGAGCATTTGAGCAGAACTTTGTCTGACCATGCTCCTCTTTTGATTTCCTTCAAAAATCCCCCCCCCTAACCCGTCTACTCTCCTTTCAGATTTCAAAATATGTGGACCCAACATAGTGACTTCATCAATGTCGCCTCACTAATTGGATGGCCCCGCTTTTCGGATAATTCTCGGGAATGACTCGCCTTTGGCTTAAGCTCAAAAGACTTAAACAAAATCTCAATTGGTGGAACAAACACATTTTTAAAACCTTTTCACAAATCTTAAAGCTATGGAACAAGAGGTTTGTTCTCTTGAAGAGGTCGCCTCAACCGATCCCAAGAAACTTGAGGAGTTGAACATTGCCAAGAATAACTTGGTTAATTATCAAAACATGAAAGAAACCTATTGGTGTCAAAAAGCTGCAAGCAAACATATTGCTGATGGTGACAAAAACACCAAATATTTTCATGTCATTTGTAATAAATAGAAAGCCTTAAACTCGATTAAGAAAATTAAGAACTCTAATGGTGAATGGATAATCGATAATAATGATATTAAGAATTTTGTCATACATCATTTCCAAACTTTATTAAATTCTAATCGGAACTTTATCAAACACCCATCTTATCCCTTCTATGATTAACGTGAGGATAATCATTTACTCACTATGTGTCCTTCCAAGAGGAGATTAGTAATACTCTTAAGAACATGAACACCGATTTGTCGCCCGACGGCTATACCCACTTCTTTCAAAGATTATTGGCCATTTATTAAAACTGACCTAGTTGATGCTGTTATTGATTTCTTTGATGGCAATCCTATTCCCAAATACTTTTCAAGCACTTCTATTGTCCTTATTTCCAAAACTAACAATCCTGAATCTTGGGGCGATTTTAGACCGATTAGTCTTTGCACCTTTTTTAAAAAACTCATTGCTAAATTAATAAATAATAGGCTTAGCCCTTGCTTCCTAAAATCATCTCTCCAAACAAACTGTTTTGTTAAACATAGCAATTGGATAATATTCTTCTTGCTCAAGAGTGGTTCATGACATTGATGTCCCTTCTAGGAGGCAACATCTTATTCAAACTGACATCGCTAAAGCCTTTGACAATCTCTCATGGGATTTTCTCTTCAAATCAATTTGTTTGGTTTTCGATAGTTTTATCCGGATTATAAAAGGTGTATCATAATGTCCGGTTTTCTGGTTATCATGAATGGTGAGTCCATAGGTTTCTTTCCTTCTAGCCATGGTTTGAGGCAAGGTGACCCACTATCACCTTCTTTTATCATCGCTATTGAATACTGTCAAGGAGCCTTAACGATCTTTTCACTAATAATCCTAATATGTCTTTTAAAACTCATGGAGGTTTCCTATTTCTCATCTTAGCTTTGATGATTTCATTATCTTCTACAACGGCTCCCTTCAACATGTTAAAACCATTAAGAACCTCTAAATGATTTTGGTAAAGTTAGTGGTCTTTTTCTTAATGAAAAAAATGCGCTTTTATTCCTTCAACTAAGATTCCTCCTAATAGACTTAACCAAATATCCGTAATTACTAATTTTAAGCAAAATCAACTTCCTCTTAATTACCTTGGGCTCGCTTTTAAAGGCCAAAAAAGATCACACCTTTTGATGATCTAATTAAAATTTCTAACAAAATCTCGGTTTGGGAATTTCATTTACTCTTCTTGGTAGGCTTACCTTGATCAAGAGCACTCTAAATTCCATGCCTATATACCTTCTTCAAACCATTGTGCCTACCAACTCTACCATCAATAGAATTGAGCATCTCTTAAACAAATTTTTCTGGGAACCAATACCTCCTCTAAAAGAATGCACTGGTCATCTTGGTCTAAAAGTTGTGGTACTCTGAAGAGGGAGGTCCGGGATGTAAATCCATCAAAGAAGTTATCAATGCCTTCTCCTACAAACTTTGGTGGAATTTTAGGAGCAAAAATAGTCTTTTAATTTCATGACTTCTAAATATTGCCGTGACATCCTCTCATTTGTCCCTTTAAATCGGGTGATTCTCCGTGGAGAAGACTTTGTCACAAATGGGATGAATCCTTAATTTTTTGGGGCATAAACTCGCAATTCCTTCTTTTGGCAAGACAACTGAGTGGTTGTGGATCCATTGATGACTTACTCTACACTCACCCACTTCCGCTATTAGAGTTAATTCATTCGCAAAACCACAAGTGGAACACTAATAAGATTACTCGATTCTATTCCTTCCACTTTCTTAAATATGATTACTAATATTCCTCTCACTCCTAACAATCATGATCGACATTATCTTTAAGCTATCTCATAATGGGGATTTCAACCTTAAAAATGTGTGGCTTCACACTAAAGACACTCGTGATTCTTCTATTGTGTTCTCCAAAATTTGGAATAATATCCCCTTCTTACTCTATTCTAACTTGTATCCTAAAAAACTTTATTCTGTTGACTCTTTGTGGGGTAAAGGGTTTTATTTACCCTCTAAATGTCAATGTTGTTCTCATATTGAGAATGTTAACCATGTTTTTGTTAATGGGGCTATTCTAAAATTTGGATTTGGTATGACGATCTATTCAAACACTCAATTTTAATTGTTCTTTTACTTTATATCAACTTCTTGAAGTTTACTTTGACAATGCAATTAAAGGTCATATTAAAATCATAATCGCCATTACTCTTATTTGGTTCATATGGATGGACCAAAATGAATCTAAACATCGGGATTCATATGAATCACATGAGGATTATTGCTAGAACTAAAACAAAATTTGTGACTTGTTAAAGCCAATTTAATTCATCACAAACATTTTAAAGGTCAGAAATCATAGCCAATAAATCGCCTCAACCTGCACTTTTACTATCTAAATGATAGAATGGTTTTTTGGAAAAAACCTCTTGATCATATTATTAAAATTAATACTGATGGCTCTATCTCTCATAATGGCTCTGGTTGTGGAGGCATTTTCAGGGATTCTAAGGGTATAGTCCTATGTGCATTTGCTTATCCCCTTATTTCCAGCACTATCCCTTATACTGAGCTTATGGCAGTCCACAAAGCTCTAGAAATTTGTCTTCAAAATGGTTGGCTCAATATTTGGATAGAGGTGGACTCTTCTCGATTGACCTTTTGACTTCTACCATGAGCAACGCTTGCTTGTTTGTACTACCTCCTCAAGCAAACTAGGGCTCTTCTCAACCTCAATTTTACCATCACTCATGTTTTGAAGGTAACGCCTCGATTACCTTGCAAACTAGATTAGATTATCATCTTCTTTGATCAATTTACATTACCCAAATACTTGCGTTGGTTAACTTGGACAATTCGCTTCCTTACCTCGTAATCTAATTCTCCTCTTGCTTTCCTTGTGTTCTTTATGGATGCTCCCTCATAGATATCATTGTCATGTGCTTTTGCCATGACTTGCTACCTTTACCCCTTCTCCTTTAGTTGGAAGAATGCTTTTTGAATTTATAATATTATGGGGTGATGTTGAACTATATGCACATCATTATCTTGAATTGGAACCATGAGCCTTGTGTTACACATCGGTTTTATAACCTAATCCAACTTGGGACTTTAATTTCATTGATACATTCATTTCTAAACCTGAGAGAATTAACCATTGTGGAGGAAGTTATCTTTGATGGGCTTAGATTTTAGGATTTAACTTCTTTAACCGCTTTCTTCTCTAACATATGGTTTGAGCATTTACTACCTATGTTTTCTAGGCAAAGGATTGCATCATGCCGGTTGCGCTTTTATTTTGATGATTATAGTATTTCTTTTGATGCTTACATTCCTTGGGACTCTTTCCTCCTTAAAGGCCTAATTCATAAAGGTTTTAACACTTATGAAAGGATTGTTGGTCATTGGTTCGTGGACTTTTATTACCGACCGTCTTGCTTATATAATGCCTAACCTCAGCATGCTTTCCTGCAAGGAAAGAAATTGAATGGTTTTCCTTGTTGGCTGCTCCTTTTGGTTCTTACTGTGTTTACCCGCCTCTTTCTATTTCATTTTATGCTCTTGTTGTTAACATTTGGATTGATGTTGGACTTTACCACAATTGTTTTCACCCTTCTTGCTTTGAGGAGATCATGAAAATCCTGAAGACCATTCTACTCTTCTGCTTATATGTAACCAATGGTCTATCCTATATGCCTACCGACATGATCACAATATCCTTGGCAATACTAGTTTAATGTGACAAAGCAACCGCATCAATCGCTTTTTTGCTCTAGATGCTATTGAGCACCTATTGGTTGCAATTTGCTTTATTCGTTATTTTACTATTTGGGATATCCCACCTCTACACTAATATCTCTTTGGTAAAATGGAATTGTGTTATTTTTTCAATACTAGTCTTGCAGTCTTGCTTCCCATGATCAGCAGGTTTGGAGTTTTTCAAGGGATTATCATTGTGCATCTGCTGAGATTATGGGCACTGCTTACTCTGTAAAATTGTCCATGCTGCTATTTTTTTTGATTGCATTGCTAACACTGGATGTTGTTGCTTTTCCTTGTTCCATCCTATGCTATGATTGGAACATGTACAACTTGAAGCACATTTCTTTGTTATGCTTGGAATTAATCAATGATTTATCTTATATGCATAATGGTTATTGACAAACCCACTAGTTATTATTGTCATTACCCTTGGCGTAATTGGGTTATGGTTAATAAGCATCCCGAATCGACCGATTTCTCAATGTCACTTACTGGATAGGCTTATGGTGGGGAGCTATTCATTATCTATCCTTTCCTTTACCGATATATGTTTATGGGTGGAATCTTGGACAGCTTGTTGGTTTTAATTGCCTTGTTGGTTGGTGATCCGATCAATACCCACACTCTCGGGCTTTGGATTATTTTGTAAGTCTCTATTGAAGTTGATTGCTTGGTAGATTTGAACCACCTTTATTTTATATATCATATCATTGGAATTCATTGATCCTTTTTCTGCTACATCCTTTCTTCAAACTTGTATCTATTGTTTTGATTATACCGGATGAGTGGCATCATGGCAAGCCTGCTATTTTGGTTGTCTCTTGTCTTGAGATTTACCTTTTGTTTTATTTGTCACCTGGTTGTAGAATTTCTTTTTCAAAGTTGTTCTCGACATTATTGTCCGATGGTGAGGGTTTTGGTTTTCATTCGATGATTTCAAGATTTATTATATTTATTTATCTATTATGTATCTTTGATTGAGGAGTTTTATGGCCAAGCTGTATTTATCTGATTTATGTTAGACCGTGCAATGTTGACTATTTACTAGATTTTATGTAGTGGGTGCTGTTGGCTTTCTCGATTGCAATTTATCTCCTATTTTTCCAATCGCATCACCGCTTCGTTTCTCGGTTGGTGCGTTTATGAGCGCTTTATTCAATGAATGGTATTATGGCCGCTTAGTCCCTATCTTGGATGTTGTTGCCTTTTGCTCTTGTTCTCTGGATTGATTGTTGATCCGGATTATCGAATGGGGCCCTGTCGCTATTGAGCGCCGCTTCTAACAATTTTTTCTCGGTGCTTATTTTGGTTGGTTGCGCTCATTCCCTCGTGTTGAGCTATGCTATCTTCCTTACTATTGCTTTCTCCAGGACATTAATAAGGGATTGTTTCTCGGTTTTAGACCGAAAGATTCATTTACATATCATGTGATTGGGATGGTGTTAAGTATAAGCTCATTGACTTATTTAATAGGTTTTTAGCAAGTTGTCTCCTCTGTAATTTTCTTATGAGGGATTATATCTAATTTCTTTCACGAATATGGCTATTCATGAGACTACGGCTAAGATGGCTCACTCACTTATGTTTATGTATTCTCATGTCAAGATGACTATATTGATGATATTTTTCTTGAATGAGACTCCTTATCCTTGACTCTTAGCAATTACCTATATATTTTAGATATGATTTTGCTTAGGTTTCGGTAATAAAGCTCAAGAATATCCTGGGTGCTTCCTTCTCGGGTTTGTTGGCTATGATGGTGTGATGATCTCACTCCCTATTGGTTGGTAGTAGCTCATGTGATGTAACCCTTCTCGAAGTTTGGATGCTCATACTTGCATCACGGGATATGATTGAGCTGAGCTTCTCTATCACAACTCCTTTCTAACATACTCATTTTATGTTATTTTCCTCAAACTTTTTCGTATTACCTTAAGCTGTTCTAATCTCCCTCTTATTATAACTTTGCGGTGATTCTCTCTCCTTCTTTTGGTGCTCCAGTTATCATGCATTCCCACATCCTCGAGCATTGGCTTAATCTTACTTTAGCTTATTATGTTAATCATCTTATATCTTTTGATTGTTTTATGCTTTCTTTTACTCTTGGATACTTAGATTTACTCTTAGGTAATCTTTGAGCTCTGATTAGAGTTTATCCCCTTTTAAGGATCTTATAACCCTCTTTTTGTGGCAATAAAATACCCCTACATGGGGCTTCCCCTAAAAAAAAAAAAACCTTAAACCTACTACCCAAATCTTAAACCACAAATAAAACCTAAACCCACAAACCACAAACCCTAAAACCAAAAAAACTTAAACATAAAATAAACAAAATAAATAAAATAAAAAAAAAGTTTATGGATAAATATAAAAATATAAAAAAAATAAAACTAATAAAACCTAAACCTAAAACTAAAAATAAAAAATAAACTCATAAAAATAAAATAAATAAATAAATAAAAGCCTAAACTAAACTAAAACTAAACTAGAATAAAGACTTAAAATAAAATAAAAATAAACATAAAATAAAAATAAAAAACCTAAAATAACATAAAATAAAAGAAATAAATAAAACTAAACCCACAAAAAATAAAAACCTTAAAATAAATAAAGTAAATATTAATTAAAACCTAAATCTTAAACTAAAACACACTAAACCTAAAATAAAATAAAACATTCAAAATAAAATAAACTAAACTAAAATGAAGAAATCTATAAACCAAATAAAATAAAATAAATAAAATTAAAACTAAACTAAAAATAAAAAAATTAACCAAATCCTACTTAAAACAAAATAAAACCACACTTAAAGTAAAATAAATAAACCTAAAAATAAAAGAATAAATGTCAACTAGATAAATAAACTAAACCTAAAAAGATAAATAAATAATTAAAATAAAATAAATATAAATAAACTAAATAAAATAAATAATAAACTAAAATAAATAAAATAAACAAACTAAACTGATGGTTTTAATTTAAATATATATAAACCCAAATCCTAAACCTAAACCACTGATCTTACTGACCATAGCATAAACCAAAACAACCTGAGCCCTACCACTGAGCCACAAATACCACAAACCACAGGCCCAAAACTCTGAACTAAGCTGACCTGAGCTGAGCTAAGCACAAACCCTAAACCCTAAAAAGCTAAAACATGATGCCAATACCCTGACCTACCATAAATCCACTAACTCTAAAATCGTGATCCTAAAACCACTAATACAAAAACCAAAACTGATAAGATAAAACATAAAAAAAAATAAATAAAAACTTAACATAAATAAAGTAAAATATAAATAAAAACTAAATATAAACCTAAATAATAAAATAAAATATAAAATAAAATAAAATAAAATAAATAAATATAAAATAAACTGAATAAAGACCTAAATAAATAAAAATAACTCTGATAAAAATAAAAACCTAAAATAAAATAAAATAAAACCTAAACTAAAATAAACCTAAATAAAATAAAAATAAATATAAAATAAACCTAAACTAAAAATAAAAAAAAAACATAAAAATAAAATATTCAAAATAATTAACTAAAACTAAATAAATAAATAAATGAATAAAACCCTAAATAAATAAATAAATAAACCTAAACTAAAATGATAAAATAAACTAAACTAAAAATAAAATAAACCCCAAAATAAATAATAAACTAAATAAAATAATAACTAAAATCCTAACTGAGCTAGGCCAACATAATAAAATAATAATATAAAATAAATAAAATAAAATAAAATAAAATAAATAAATAAATAAAATAAAGGCTTTTTGGTTTGTTTAATTTAAAATAAACCTGATCCTGAGCCTACCTGGCCCTGACCTAAACTCCCAAATAAACCCTGAGCCAGAGCTGATACCACCTAGATAACCACTAAACCACAAAACCACTGGGCCTACTGGGCCCAGGCCCTAAACTGAGCCCAGGCCCTAACTCCAAAACAAACCACAAAACCAAGGCCCTAAAACCACAAACTTATAACAATAACCCAACCACTAGCCCTGAGCCACTGAGCCACAAACCTAAATTCTGGACCTGAGCCTGGGCACTAAATAGACCTGAGCCCTGACTCAAGACCACAAATAAAACCCAGGCCCTGATCCAAAAATAAAAAAACCCAAAGGCCAAAATAAGATAAATAAAAACCCAAACATAAAATAAAATAAATAAAACTAAACTAACTACTAAAATAAAATAAAATAACTAATTAAACTAAACAAAGATAAAATAAATAAACTTAACAATAAAATAAATAAATAAGCTAAGACCTAAATAATAAATAAATGTAAAATAGATAAAATAAAAATAAAATAAAATAAAATCATAAACTAAAAAAAATAAACAAATAAATAAAAATAACCTAAATCCTAAATTAAAAAAAACTAAACTTAAAATAAAAATAAAATATAAATAAAATAAACCAAAACCTAAACTAAGATAAACTAAATAAATAAAAACTAAACTTAATAAATAAAATAAAATAAATAAAATATAAAATAAAACTAAAATAAACCAAATGAAACTAAACTAATAAAAAATAAAATGAAACTAAACTAAACCTAAAATAAAAATCCTAAACAAAAAATAAACTAAAATAAAAAACTATCTAAATAAACCTAAAAATAAAATAAATAAAAATAAATAAAATAAACTAAAATAAATAAACAAATAAATAAACTAAACTAATGGTTTTAATTTAAAAAAAAAAACCATGACCAAACTAAAGATCCCAACTAAACTATATAACCCTAAACCTAAATACACGTCTAAACCCTACAATAAAAGCATAAAACCAACCCTACCACTAAACTAAATATAAACCCTGAGCCACCCTACTCTAAACTAAACCAAACCTAAACTAAACTAAAACTAAAAAAATTAAAAAAACATAAATAAAATAATAACTAAACTAAAACCCAAAAATAAATAACCTGTGAAACATGTCAAAGGCTGAGATATGGCTAAAGGCAAGGTGGCTATTATCTGAAGTGGTGGGATCTAATGGTGCTGGTGGATTTGGAGGTGGTGGTCGGAGAAGTGAAGGTTGTGGAGGTGGGAAAATGATGGGTTCTGAGCGTGGTGGTGGTAAGGAGAGATGCAGGATATGATGGTGGATCTTACTACTCTGGCGGTGGTTAATAAACTAAAAAATGTCCCATCAAATCTACTTATGGCACTCTATCTTTCTAGAGATGGTTCTGATTAGGGTTTTGATTTGTCATGCATTTTTTAGCTACATCCCATGTGTAGAAAACTTGGTGTGTTACTTGGTGATCAAAATGTTGTTCCTAGCCCAAACCCTTAACCTAAACTACTAAACTCTAAACCACTAAACCACCTAAACATAAACCCACACTAAACCTTAACCTACCACAAACCCTAAACTCTAAACAAACTAACTACCCCAACTCCCACTACTAAACCTAAAACCCTAGATACCTAAACTACTAAACATAAATTAAAATTAATCAAAATAACCAAAATAAAATAAAAAATAAAATAAAATAAAGAATAACTGAGCTACTGCATAAATAAAAAAATAGATTAAACTAATTAAATAAAATAAATAAACTGCTAACTAAAATAACCTAAAATAATAAAAACTAAACTAAATAAAAATAAAATAACCTAAAATAAAATAAAACAAATAAAAAAACTAAACTAAATATTAAACAAAATAAACCTTAAAAATAAATAAAATAAATATAAACCCACTAAAAAACTAAATAAAATAAAATAAACAAACCTAAATTAAAATAAACTAAACTAAAATTAAAATAAAATAAAAACTAAAAACCAAAACTAAATAATAAAATAAATAAAATAAATCTAAATAAAATAAACCTAAAATCTAAATAAAACCTAAATAAACCTAAAAATAAAACATAAACTAAACAATGAAAAATAAACTTAACCAAAATAAAAACAATAAAAATAAACTAAACTAAACTAAATCTAAAATAAATAAAATAAAATAAATAAAATAAAATAAAAATAAACATAAATCAATAAAATTAAAAATAAAATAAATAAATAAAACCTAACTTACATAGTTAAAAGATAATAAAATAAATATATAAATAATTAAAAAAAAACTCCCAAACTGCATGAGCCAAACTCTAACCCTAATCATACCTAAACTGATCTAACTAGTGAATGACAACCTGCTGATCTGAAATCTTTAAACCACTGAAAACCCTAAAATATGACACTAGGCCTAATAAACCATAAATCATAAACCTGATCTAAAATACTAAAATCTGAGCCCTGACTCAGGCCACTGAGCCACTAAAGGCCCTAACAAAACTGGGCAGACCACTAACTAAAGGCTGGAGCTGGCATAACTGGGCCCTGCCACTGGGAGCCCAAACTGACCACAGGCCCTGAGCCCTGAGTGACCTGGGCCAGAGCCACTGACAGGCCAGATCCTGACCCAGACTCACTGAAAGGCGAGGACCAGATCCACAGGCTCACAAGCTGGCCATGACCACACAAGATCACTGAGCTGAGCTGAGCTGGGCCCAGGCCTGGGCCACTGGGCCGCTTTAAACACTGAAGGAAATAAACCACCACTGAGGCTGACCACTACTCAGATCTTCTCTAGGCCCCAGGCTGGCCAGGCTGACTAACCCTAAGGCCACTGGAAGCCACCCAAAACTCTGAAAGGCTGACCTGAGCCACAAATCTGAGCCTAAACACTAAATAGATGCCAAGATATGAGCCACTGACAGACCCTAGATCTTAAAGCAAACCTAAGCCTCTAGGCCCTCTAATCAAGAGCCACAACCCTAAATAGGCACAAACCTATAAATAATGGGCTTAAAATAAAGATGGATAAAACTAAAATAAGATTAAAGAGTAAAAAAAAACCTAAATAAACCTAAACTAAAGAAATAAAATAATTAATACATAAAAGAACTTAAATAAAATAAACCTAAGAATAAAAACCTAAATAAAAATAAAATAAATCTAGAATAAAATAAAACATAAAAAAAATATAATAACTAATAAAACCTAAACTAAAAAAATAAACCTAAAAATAAAACTTAAATAAAATAAAACCTAAACCATATGCAAAATATAAAACCTACCAAAATAAAAAAAAAACAAAATAAAATAAACTAAATCTAAAAATAAAATAAATAAAACTTAAAATAAACATAATAAAATAAACTAAACCTAAACCTAAATTAAATAAAATTAAATAAACTAAAAATTAACTAAACCTATAGTAAAAATATAACCTAAAATAAAAAAAAAACTTAAACCTAAAAAAATAAAAATAAAATAAACTTAAAAAAACTAAACTAAACTAAAAAATAAACTAAAATAAAATAAACTAAACTAAAATAAATAAACCTAAAATAATTAAATTAAACTAAATAAAAGTAAACATAAATAAAAATTAAAAATAAAATAAACTAAAATAAATAAAATAAAATAAATAAATAAATAAACCTAAACCTACTAGTTTACAATTTTTTTATATAAAAACTAAAACCCAAAACCCTAAACACAAAAAACCCCACAAACCCTTAAAAACAACCCAAAATGAAGCCCCAAATAAATCTCTAAACCCAAACCTAAACCACAAACCCCAAACAAACCAAAACTAAAACCACAAACTAAACCTAAACTAAACTAAATAAAACATAAAAATAAAATAAATTAAAACTATGGAATTGGTGGAGGTTACATGGTGGTGAGGGGAGGTAGGGATATGATGGTGGATCCACTAGAGGTTTTGGAACTGGAAAAACTAAAATAAATATCACTCATGGGCTATTTAATAAAGAAGGTTCTAGTTATCTAGGTGATTTGCTCTAATGCTCATTGATCTATAAATAAACTTGTGTCTTAGAAAAATTTGTTTGTTACTTAGTTGATAAAATAAAAGAAATATTGAATAATTTATCCTCTATTAAAAAAAACCAAAACCTAAAAACTAAACTAAAACAAAAACAAAAAACCACAAACCCTAAAATAAAATAAAACCTAAACGTACATTAAACCATAAACCTTCTAAATCTCTAAATCTAAAATAAAACATAAAATAGATGAAAAAATAAAATATAAGTCTAACTAAACTAAACTAAATAAATAAATATAAAATAAACTAAACATAAACTAAATAAATCCTAAAATAAACCTAAATTAAAATCTAAAACCTAAAAATAAAATAAAATAAAACTAAACTTAAAATAAACATAAATAAAAACTAAAACATAAAACTAAAAATAAATAAACCTAAAGTAAATAAACTAAATAAAATAAAATAAAATAAACTAAAATAAATAATAAATAAAATAAATAAAGAACAAATGTAAACTGGTTTAATTTTTTAAATAAAAAATAAAAAAACCTACAACCTATAAACCATAAACCATAAACTAATCTAAATAAACACAACCTAAAAACCCTAAACCCTAAAAAAAAATAAACCACAACCATAAACCTAAACCACAAACCATAAACCTAATACCACATAAACCCTCAACCCTAAAACCACAAGCAACTAAAATTAAAAACCCTAAACCCAAATGCTAAAACCCAAACTAAACCTAAAAAAATAAATTAATAATATAAAACCTAAAAAATATGAAACTTAAACCCTAAGAATAAACCTTGTGGGAACATCAAGCTTCAGTCAGATCTATTAGTGGAGGGTAGAAGGGATTACAGTGGAGGTGGGGATCTAGAGGTCTGGTGGATATGGAGGTGGTGGTGAGCATGGTGGTTATGGTGGAGGAGGAATGATGAGGTTACAACCATGGTGGTGGTAGGGAGAGATCGGGATATGATGGTGGATCCATACTAGGGTTGATGAAAAATTGAAGAACGTCGATGTGATTTCTGCATATGGAATTATGTTTTAAAGTAGAGATGGTTCTAACGATCTAAGGTTTTTGATTTTCTCTATGCATGCCCATTTTTATCTATGTCATCGCTATGAAAACTTGGTGTGTTACTTGGTTGATGAAATTAAAATGAAGAAATATTGAATCTTAATTTGTTTATTAAAAAACCAAAAAAAAAACTAAAAATTGAACCTAACCCAACCTTAAACCCTAAACCAAAACCTTAAACTAAATCCAAACCCTAAAACCCAAACCATAATCCCTAAATAAACACTAAAAACCCACCCTAAGCTAAACCCTAAACCCAAAAGAAACCTAAATCTTAAAACCTAAACCCCAAACCCTAAACATAACCATCCATAAAACCAACCAAATATAACCCCAAATAAAAAACTAAACCTAAACTAAATACCTAAAAAAATAGATAAAAAAATCTAAACAAATAAAACTATTAAAAAAATAAAATCTATAATACCTAAACTAAACCTAAAATGAAATAAAATAAAAATAAAACTAAACTAAAATAAAATAAATAAAAAACCTAAACTAAATTAAAATAAAACCTAAAACATAAAAGTAAACCTAAAATAAAAAAATAAACCTAAAATAAACTAAAATAAAACTAAATAAAAATAAACCTAAAAAAAAATAAAATGTAAATATAAACCTAAAATAAATAAAAAATAAAACCTAAACCTTAAATTAGATAAAACCTAAAGCCTAAAATAATGATAAAATAAACATAAACTAAAAATAAGCTAAAATAAATAAAATCCTAAATAAATATAAACTAAACCTAAACCCTATATAATAAAATAAATTAAAATAAACCTAAAAATTAAAATACAACCTAAAAATGTAAAATAAAACCTAAATCCTAGAGAAATAAAATAAAACCTAAACCTAAAAATAAAATTAAAAATAAAACCTAAACCTAAAATAAAATAAAATAAAATAAAACTAAATAAATAAACCTAAATAAAAAAATAAAATAAAACTTAAACAAAAATTAATAAATAAATAAACTAAATAAAATATAATAATACTAACTAAAAATTAAATAAAAATAAATAAATAAAATAAAATAAATAAACTAAACTGGGTTTTTAATTTAAAATACATTAAAATAAAATAAAATAAAACCCTAACTTTAAACCTAAACTAAGTAAAACCCTGACAACCTTGGACCTAAACCCAAACCTGAACCAATACCTGGCCTACCTGGGCTAATCTAACCTAAATACTAAACCTAGCCACAAAATCACAAACCAGGCCACTGGGCTGAGCCACCAGGCCCTGGCTGACACTAAACTGATCACTGAGCTGATCCACTTTCACAGCCTGCTGAGGTAGATCTGGGCCATAAACCTAAAAACTACATCTGAGCCCCTACTAAAAACCACTGGGCCTAAATACAAAATAAAAACATATGTTAGATAAAGACCTAAAATAAGATAAATAAATAAACTAAACCTAAAATAATGTACAATTAAAATAAAATAAAAATAAAACTAAAACCTAAACCTAAATAAAATTCAAAATAAATAAATAAATAAATATAAAAATAAAACTAAACCTAAACAAAATAAAATAAACTAAAAAAAAAGAAACTAAAATAATATAAATAAAAAAAACTAACTAAAATAAAATAAACCTAAAATTAAAATTAAATAAAATAAACACTTAATGTAATATAAAATAAAATAAACTTAAAATAAACCTAAAATAAAACAAATAAAACTAAATGAATCTAAAAATTAACCTAGATTGAATAATAAATAAAACATAAACCCTAAAATAAAAACATACTAAACCTAAAATTAAAATAAGATAAACAAAATAAAATAAACCTAAACTAAAATAAACTAAACTAAAATAAATAAAACCTAAACAGTAAATAAAAAACCTAAACTAAATAAAATAAAATAAACTAAAAATAACCTAAACTACTAAAAATAAAACCTAAAATAAACCTAAAATAAAACCTAAAACCTAAACCTAAAATAAAATAAAACTAAACTTAAAATAAAAATAAATAAAAAAATAAAATAAAATATCACTAAAAATAAACTAAACTAAAATAATAAAACATAACCATAAATAAACCTAAAATAAAATAAACTAAACTAAATAAAATAAAAATAAACATAAAATAAATAAAATAAAATAAATAAATAAGTCAGGCCACATGTTTGCTTTTATTAAAAAAAATAAACCCTAAATCTTGTACTGACACCCCACTAAACTCCACCAACCTAAACCCTAAACCCTAAACCTAAACCACAACCCCACTAAACCCTAAACCCTAAACCCTAAACAAACCTAAACCACTAAACCATAATCCCACCATAAACCACAATCTAAACCTAACCACCTAAACCCTAAACTCACCTAACCCACAAACCCACCCGTAAACCATAAACTCTAAGAATGGGCAGAACCTTGATGGAAGGAACATCACCATCAACTAGGCTCAATCTAGATTTGGTAGTGGAGAAAAAGGTGGAGGCGATAGTTATCGTAGTGGTGGTGGGGTATCTGGAGGTGCTGGTGGATATGGAGGTGGTGGTTGGAGCAGTGGTGGTTATGGAGTTTGGTGGAGTGATAAAGGTTATAGCCGTGGTGGTGGGAGAGGGAGAGATCGGGTATAAGATGGCGATCCCACTACTTGAGAGGGGTTTGATGAACTAGAAATTGAAGAACGTCGATCAATCTACACACAAAATAGTGTCTTTATAGTAGAAATAGTCCTACTCATCTAGGTTTTCTAATTTGCTCTATGGGTGCATTTTTAATCTATGTCATTACTTATGTGAAAACTTGTGTGCTACTTGGTTGATGAAATCAAAAGAAGATATATTGAATCTAAATTTGTTCTCTCATGTCAAATCCTTAAAAACCTAAACCCTAAACTAAAACTTAAACCCTAAACCTAAAACCTAAACCCTAAACCTAAACCCCCAAAAAAAACCAAAACCTAAACCCACCCAAACCCTAAACCTAAACCCTAAACCCTAAACCCACAAAAGCTAAAACCTAAAAACCTAAACAAAACCAAATCCACAAACCTGACAAACCAAACCATAAACCATAAACCCAAACCATACCAACCCTAAATCCACAAAACCTAAACTAACTCTAAACCCTAAACCCTAAACTAACCTAACCTAAACTTTAAACTTTGAATAAAGATGTCATTAGGAGTAGATCTAAAGAATGACCAAATCCTAACATAGTTATGGTAGCTAAAGAAAATGCCTTCAGGAGACTTTCCCTTGACTATTAGAGATTTGAATACCCAAATAACCCTAAATCATATTATAATAGTATATTATGTAGCATTATATTTGAGCATGTAGTGATGTGTTTTTGGATGTTATAAGATGTTTTGAAATGTTTTAGTATGTTATGGTATTATGCCCTTATTATCAATATTAACATAAATCATAAAAATTTTGATTTAATAAATCAAATAATGAAATTTGTTAAATTTGAAGTGGGGATTAGGTTGTAGTACCAAAGGTGTACTATGCCACATGTACTTTAATAAGTAAGATTTTATGTTCAAAATAAATATTATATGTTGTAGCATAGTATCGCATATATACCATAATATATTATTCTGTGCATTTTAAATTCTTTTAGTATTTTGCAATCATGTAGTCAAGCCTACACTAGAATTATATATATATAAATGTTGATTTAGACTTTAAAATGGTGGAATTTGACCAAATCCATAATAAGTAGAGCATGGCATCATAATATATTATTTCAATTTAAAATATGTAAGTGATACGACTAAAATATATAGTCTTTTATTGTTTAAACTAATTTAATGATTTTCTATCTTAAGCAATCCCTTGTGATGTGATATGCAATATAATAAAATATTATAATTTATAGTGTATTAAAATGTAAGATGCCATAACATAGTGTAGCATAATGCATTATAGCATACTATTGTGTATAACTGCTTGTTGTTTATCATGTTTTAGTTTGGTATAGTATGATGTAGTAGAGTTTGTCGGTATAAATCATAAAATTTGATTTATAGATGAGATGATGGGATTTTGCCAAATTTAAGTTAAGCTTTTGGGAACATCGTTTGGGATGTGCTATGGTGTGTCATTTAAACAAAAGAATGGAATTTTGCATTCAAAATAAATGTTCATTTTTCAACTAAATTTTATAATTTTTTTGCTTAAAGTGATTCATTTTAAGGTGTAATGTAAGATAATATATTATATGAAAGCATACTAAAATATAATGTACATAACAATATAACTTCACATATATATATGTGTGGTGTGTTACTAAATGTTATTGTACATTTTAGTATGTTTTACTTTTGTTATAATACATTGGGTAAAACTCACAAAAATGTTAATTTGAAGGTTGAGATGGAAAAATTTGGCCAAATTCACACAGCAACACCAAATTTATGCTATTTTGTACCATTTCTAATAGAAAAATATTAATTTTATATCCAAAATAAACATTATTCATATTCTGAGAAAATTTAGTTATATATTCCTTTTAAGTGATTCTAATTAGGTGTGCTATTATATAATACATTATATTATAGCAAATTATAATATAACATCATATATTATAATATAATATAGTATGTTAATTCATACTATAATATGCTTAGCATGATATTGTATAGTTAGTTTGAGCTTGCACCATCACAAATCATAAAATGTTGATTACATTGTTAAGATGATGTAATTTGAATGAATCATTGCTAGGCTTTTGGTTGAAGTATTAAAGGTGTGCTTAAGAGAAGAAATAAGATTTGAAGAGAATTCTATGTCAAGGACTTGGAGGGAGATCAGCTAGGCGAACATACATGCATTGGACATGACATGCGAGGGGTCTATGTCAAGGGCATAGAAGAAGAAAATCTGTTGGGGATAAAGTTTGAATTTGACTTGATTATATGATTTCTGGAAAAAAATATCTGTTAGGGACAAGAATTTATAATCCACTAGGGATTAGGATCGAATTGACTTTAATTTATTATATTTTAATTGATGTAGAGGCATATCTACTAGAGATATGAAGTCTGGGGATGGGTATATGAACCTTCCCCAGGGAAGCAAGTTCGGATCTGGAGGGATTGGGATTTGAGTTTGATTTCATTGATTTGTTTGGGGATGTATCCACTAGGAATAAGAGTTTGGGATTTCTTTGTTTTAGACTCTATTGGGGGAGTTGGTTTAATTTGGCTCCACTGGGGAGGTTGGTTTTGAATTTGATTTATTTGTTTGACTTGTTTATATATGATTTAGGGCTCCACTAGGGAAAAATAGATTGGGTTTAATTTAGTTTGAGTTAATGTATAGACCTTATCAGTGTGTGATTTACCCATTGAGAAGGGGCTATATCAGCTTTGACTTTTCTCTTGTTTACAAATCCAAAGGGATAGTCTCTCGCGGGGTGCTAGGTAACTAAGGGGTTTCCTTTTCGGTGCAAAGATTATGCTAGGAAGAAGGCATAGCAGACTTACATCTTCCAAAGTGATGAACAACTGCTGGGGTGACCTGTTGAATGCACAACAAATCAAATCGACCTAGGGTGACTATTGAGTGAATCGGGGACTTATGTCAACTCAAAGTAGTCGATTAATTTTATCTTAATTTTATGTGATTTGATATGGTTTGTTTGGTTTAGTTTGATTTTGAATTGAGGCATATTGGCTAGGGATATGAGCTTCATCAAATTTGATAGATTTATTTTATGGACCATGTTGGTGTGCAATGGACCGAGAAGGGCTATATCGGACTTGTCTATCTCATTTACAAATCCAAAGGGATAGTCTACTAGGCTGTGAGTGCCAACTAAGGGATTTCCTTTCGGTGTCATATGCTAAGAAGAAGGCATAGCGGACTTACATCTTTAATGCGAGGAAAAAAGCTAGGGTGACTGTTGGTAGCACAATCAAACCAACTTAGGGGTGACTCTTGAGTGAATGTCGTTGGAGACTTATATCAACTCAGTAGTAGATTTCTATAGGGAGTTTTCTTGACGCCTAAAGAGAGGATGCCTACTTAGAAAAGGTATTGCTAGGGTGTCCTTCTAATCAACAAGTGAATATATATTTTATTTATATCTTTGAGACCCTGTTGGTGTAAGGGATCACCGAGAAAGGGGTTATTGACTATTTGTCTATTTACTAGATAAATGGGAGAATGCACATCCAGGGTGGTTACTAGGAAAGAGGCTGTCAATCTAATAGTAACTCTAGTAGTGTCTAAATTGGGACACAAATGATGTGATCCAAATATAGTGCCCACAGGGGAGGTGCTGCTAGGGGCATTATCCTGAGCCATGGAAAAGAAAGCCTATAGGTGTACGGTGGCCAAATCAAGGAGAAAGTGTAGTAAACTTGCATCTGCCATGAGTGGTGTATCCTGAGGTGCGAGAACCAACTAACCTAAGGTGTATTTGTCAATATGAGTGGTGTTTCCATCAGCATAGTGAGAACCAACTAGGTGCTCTTGATTGCAATTAATCTAGAAAGAAAGCATGTAGGCTTACAACTTTTCAAGCAAAACTGATCATCAGGATAGTCTATAGTCGGTGGGACATATGCTATCTAACCTAGAGCGACTACTAAGCAGGGAGCCTTAAGGAAGTACAAACTTGAAGTAGTAGGGAGAGAAGGAGCCACTAGGAGACTTATCTTAAACATCAAATATACTCAACCCAGTTAATGGACGAAGGCTAATCCAAGAATGAAGCTTAGGAAACTCACATCCTCTTAAATGAAGCCAACATAAGGTAGCTTATCGACCAGGCAGTAAGGCCTATCAAACTAACAAGGTGCTCGTCGGTGTGTAGTGGCCAAGTTAGGAAGGAAAGTATAGCAAACTTACATCCTCCAAAAAAAGAGTGGGTGACTCACTTAGGTAGTGTAACGGCTAAGCGATTCTTTGAGTGAGTGTCACTGGGGCATTGTCTCAACTCAGAGTTGCCCGAGATAAAAGGCATGTGTTTATTTTATATATTTATGTGTAGTTTGTGTTTGTAATGATGAATAGGACCGGGTTCTTTACACCTACCCAAAACACATCATGGTGGATTCACAAATAAGAATACTTTCAACATGGAACAGATTGAATTAAAAATGGAATTTTCATTGATGATCATTATTTTTAAATATGATTTTATAATTTTTCTTTAAGTAGAGCCTATTAATTAGAAGCATTGAGTGCTCTCCCTTATGATTAATAAGCTGATAAGATCCTACTTGGTAGGCCTTCCTTATGGCAAAAGGGCCTTCCCAAGTGGGTTCAAACTCCCATCTTACGATAGGCAATAATGGTCTCCTCAGAACTAAAATAAGCTCTCCTACTTGAAAAGCTCTAGGATGGACCAACTTGTTGTGAGCTTAAATTATTTTAGCTTTGTACAACTTGAGGTTTCAGCATGACCTCAAGCATCTCTCCTCCAAACCTTTGAACTCTTCTAACCGCAACTTGGTGTCTGCTCTGTTGTGATCTTGCTACCCACAACTATCTGATGGAGTTGGACTAATGGTGGTAGGCTTCAAACCAATACACTAAGGAGAAAGGAGTAGACTAAGTTAGAGTTCTATATGTGGTGTGGTAGGCTTCAAACTTTCATCCATTGCGCTGTTGAGTATCTTCTTATTATTTGGATGAGAGTTTTCATTGAAGGCTTACGCTAAGCCATTTTTCTTGGGTAGTTTATGGTAGAATATCTCCAAATCTATGCTATCTAGGCAAAGTCGTTGATCTCAAACTCTTGAATGCAATAACATTATTAGATATAATTCATTCAACCTATACACGATATGGTTCCTAAAAGGCTGGAGCACATGCTAAGCTGTGACATCTCTAAGTAGAATCACCTTCGAACATTTAGAAAAGTAGCTAGTAGTAGCTAAGATAAATTGATAATCCTTAAAAGAAGGAGGATCAATCAAACCATTTGACACTTGAATGGCCATGAGGCCAATGTAGGATATAGAATGTTGGGTGGTTGGTGTAGGACCACACCATGTATTTGAAATTGGTGGCATCTCCTTGCCATATCCATGTAATATTTAATCATCGAAGGCTAGCAGTATCCTAGTCTTTTGATCTTGGCTTTCATCTTCAGACTAGATGGGTTGGCTCCACATAATCGTGAGTGTACCTCAGTCACAATCTTAAGGGCTTCTTGCTTGTCTAAATAACATAACCATATATGATCGAAAGATCGCCGGTATAAGACACCATCCACAAGAACATAGGAAAGTACTCTCTGCTTCATCTGATGGACTTGGGACTTCTCTTAAGGTAGTTTGCATTTATTTAGGTAATCCATGAATTGTTGCCTCCAATCTAACTCCTCATCCTTGGCAACTCTTTAAGAGTACTTTTGATGAGTTTAATATCAATAAGGGATAAGACTTGTCTATTTTGGACCTTTATTAATATGAACTCATCCTCGACATATGCCAACTCCTTGTGGCTTATAAAGCATATGCTACAGTATTCTCTCTTTGAGGAATCTTATAAATGGTAACCTCTAGGATTTGGGGCAACAACTCCATGGTGTACTTGTGGTAGTGATGGAGCTTAGGCTTTATAACCTTATAGGACCCAGCGATTTGGTTGATAATTAGCTGAGAATCCCCGAAGATGATGATGTTCTAGATGCTTAGAGTAATGGCTAACTCCAGACCAGTAATCAGAGCCACATATTCGGCTTCATTGTTGGTACAAGGATTGGATAGATGATATGAGAATCTGATCACATCACAGTCCAGAGTTAAGAGAACTATTCATACCCTTACCTTTCTTGGAATAGTAGATTATGGTTCTTCTCCTCTTTGAGAGGAAGCCCCACCATCAAAGTACATCTCTTAACGGTGAATGGTAGTATCCCCTAAATTCATGATTTGTTCATCGGGGAGATCATCACTAAGAGAGTGGGGGAAGTGTGTATTTATCTATTGGCTTGTCATTTCAACTGTGAGAAGATCATAGACCATCGTGCCAATCATCCAGATAACATCAACCGTGTCATGAGATACTATAGTGGATTAATCTTAGAGATTAAGTTCACCTTATGGGGAAGCATGTAGTGCTGTAGCTTTTAGGATGCAATGATTTTAAATGGGTGGATAATCGCCTCAATGGATTAGATGATGGTAGTATAGTGCATTTTATTATTGGCTTGGGCCAACAAAGAAGTCATGTCTGAGTAAAGTATGAAAATGCAGGATAGGACTCGGCAACGTCATCAAGTAATGCTTGATTTCTTTGAAGGCATGCTCACACTTATCAACCCACTTGAACTTGCCATCTATCTTGAAAAGTTTTGAGAATGGCTAATGTCTTCCTAATAGGTTAGATATAAAGCATCTTGGATATGCTAACCACCCTTGGAATAATCTAAGTTAAACTTTTAGAGGGTGGCATTTCTAATATCACCTTGATCTTCTCAGATCAATTTCAATTCCACATGTTGGACAACAAATCCAAGGAATTTCCCTGAAGCTACTATGAATGAACATTTCGGGGTTCATTTTGAGGTTAAATTATCTTAACTATTTAAAAACTACTCTTGAGTCAAAGAGATGGTCATCTTTTTCTCTATTTTTGACCATGAGATCATTGACATAGAACTCTTCTTGATGATGAATGAGTTCATTGAATATTCGAGTGATAGCCCACTGGTATATAGCACCGACATTTTTAAGGATAAATGGCATGACCATATAGCAATAGATTTCAATCAAAATTCATAAAGTAGTGTTTATTTCAACTTTAGGGGCTATCTTTATTTGGTTATATCTAGATGAGCCATCCATGAAAGAGAAGTCTGCATGAGATGAGGCAATGACCACTATTAGCTCTGAGATTGGTAGTGAAAATTCATCTTTTATACATGCCTTATTTAAATCCCTAAAATTGATGCATATGTAAATTTGTCATTCTTTTTCTTAAGTGAGATGACGTTGACTAACCAGGTAGGGTATTTTTCTTCCCTGATGAAGCCATCATCGATCAGTTTCTTGACTTCATAGATGACCTGTTATTCTATGTCTAATTACATGCATCTAGGAGTTTGCTTGATAAGGTTAGCAGTATGCTCTTTTTTTATGAGCTATGTCTATGAGCCAATCTAGGCATCTCTTCATAACTCCATGCAAAGTAGCCCTTAAACTCCATGAATAGCCTAACAAAGTCACTAGTTTGAATTTCTTTCAACAAAGAACTGATGTATATTAGGCGTGGATTTTCTTCAGTTCCTAAGTTTATTTCCTTGAGCTCGTTGATGGTTGACTTGATCTCTTCTTTGAACTGCATCTCTTTTACTTCAAAATCATCTATCGAGTTTCTAAGCATAGCTCCTCATATGAGTTAATGTGATTTGAAAAGAAACCTATCATATTTTAAATGAGTGGTGATGGCTTAGATCATCATCAAATGGACCCAGCCAAATCCTAGTCTTGATTGAGAGATTTTTATTTGTTCTTCCATATTCTTTTGAAGTAGTCTAACTTATGCTTTGACCAAGTATGTGGGATTAACCCTTTCTTTGCTAAATTATGAACCAAGGCAAGTACCAAAGGTAATTATTAAATATTTATATGAATCATCCTCAAGTTCTACATTAACTTCTTGACTTGAGGATGATGCTCCCAGAAAGAACTTGTGAGTCTTCACACTTGTGGATGACTTAGGGGCTTCCTTAACTACCAAACCCTCAGCTTTTTGAGAGGAAAGTGGTTAGAGCTAAGGTTCCCAACTGATTCCTAACTATTTCACATATAGACTTGAATAAACTTATGCTTTGCTTTGGAGCTTGGTCTTCATCGCTATCTGGCTCAAGTGCCACCTCTAAGGGAATCTACTATTGAGAAGAGGTGGTGTGCTAACCATAAAATACTCATCCTATGAACTAGATTCTAAGTTTATATTGATAACAACTGTACTCTTGGCAGGGATATTTCTCTATTGGAGACCAATTAGAGGTTTTCCACCCTTGATTGCTAACTGGCCTTATCCTTTGCGGTCATCTTGTCCTACCCATATGTTCAAATGGAGTAAAGAACTGGATGGAATCTAATGTCGAGCTCCACTTTATTAAGTCTATTTTCGCTCCGTTTTATTTTCTTTTTCTTTTTCTCATTTTTTTTATCTTTTTCTCTTTTTTTTGTTTTTCTTTTATTTTTAAACTTTGGCCAAGTTCATGAGAATAGACTTGTTGACTTTGAGGGAGGTAGTAAGCTGCATCCTCATATATGTCACCTATGAACTATAAATGACAGATCTCCTTTGACATATTATATGATCCCACCTTTGACAAACTTCATATCTGATGTAGAAGATGGAACTATGTTGTTCTCATGTATCATGGTCTCCCAAGCAAAGCTTTGAAAGATGTATCTAAGTATATAACATGAAACTTGGCTTTGATCTTCCAATCATCTATCTCCAAGGGCAACACTATGGAAGGCCTATTGACCTCACTTTTGGAGTGTGGATTCAATCTTCCCATCTTAAACTTAGGACTTCTAGATACTAAGACTTCCAAAGTCATAATACACTTCTAATTGGTAAACACTTAACTAAAGACTTAGAAGGGTTAACCATAGGGTTAGGTTATGCTTAGGGTTAGGATAATCCACCCTACACTACCCAAATCCAATCCATGTTCACCTTCTCACCAAACATCAAGTTCAATTCAAACATCAAATTCAAATCTAAATCCAAACCCAAATTCAAAACCAAATGATTGAAGCCATGATCAAATCCAAACTTGAAACCCTTCTAAAAGTATGACCTATCCACACTTAGCGATTTTGCTAAATCAATCCAAAATCAATTGATTTTCTCATAATCATTTTATATTTTCAGTCATCTTCCTAAATATAAATCAAATCTACATTCAAATGATCAAAACTAAATGAAACTAAATCAAATTAAATTAAAACCCTTCCTAAGTCATATAACCTATCCACGGACTTAGCCAAATCTTAATCCAAATTAAGTCAAACTCAATTGATTTTCTCACAAACCAATCATATTTTTAATCATCTTCACAAATTTAAATGAAAAATACATTTAAATCATCAAAATTAAATCAAACCAAATCAAAATCAAACTTAAGCACATGACTCAACTCCATGGACTTAGCCAAATTCCATCATTCCAAAACCCAAATTCAATTGATTTTCTCATGAATCAATCATGCCTTCAATCATATTCACAAATATAAATGAAATATACAATCATCAAGCTAAACCAAAATCAACCCAAATCAAACCCAACTTAACCCATTTGACTTGAAATGTTTAAATGAACTAAAACCCATTTGAACCCAAGCTAATCACAATTGAATTTATATATCAATCCCAAATCCATATATAAACCCAAGTCAATTTTACCAATTTGGTCAAATTAGTCAACTTAACCCATTTGACACAAATGAATTCAAATGAGCCAAAATCAAATCTAAGCCAAACTAAACCAAACTAACTGAACCAAAATATCCCAAATGATCATATGAACTTGACCCAACCTTTGGTTTGACCCAATTTGACTAATTGGTCAACTTGACACAACCTAACCCAATTTGACCTAAATGAGTCAAATTGAGCCTAACCTAACCAAATCAAATCCAATTGACTTGAAATTTGGGCTAACCCACTTTTGGCTTATTGCAAATCTACCCAAATCAAATCCAATGCTAAATGATCATTCTACCTTTGGGTAAAGGGCATCACATGAGATCAATCACCCATGTAAGTGGTCATTTCCATTACTTGGCCACTTGGTACTCTACAAATAGTCCACCTAGGTACTAGGACACTGCCCAACCTAACCCAAGGGGTGGTTGGGTTAGCCATGACCCATGGGGGGTGAAATCACCTCACCCTCCTGATTGGAGCATTTGAAACCCATAGGACACATGATTCCTCCTTGGTAGCCACCTCCACACCTTCAACCAACCAAAGCAACTCACCTCCTCCCTACCACTACTCCCGAGATGGATGGCCACTAAAATCAAACTAGATCCCACCATCCAATCAAAATGAAGAGGGGTATACACCCCCTCATTTCTACTCAAACACATACAAAAATCATTCCTCATAGCTACCCATGTCAAAGCTAAAGCCATTCTCTAAGATCCTAGCTATCAAATGTATTTTTTAAAAGCTTATAAATGAATAATAATATTTATGATGCTAGTTATAAATACATAACTAATGCATGTGCTTATAACTTAAGTGTATGAATTTTGAGTTCTCTTTCCTCTATTCATGTGTTGATTTATATAAGATTGAATTAATGGGTATATAGTCTAGACATCCAGAACAAGGCTTTAGTAGCCCCAAAGTCATTTAATTACCTCACTTGTCTTTAACAAAGACCGCACCCATTTGATTTCATTCTTATGCATTTCAACATTAAATTTGGATGAATTAATTCATATATATATATATACATATATATATATATATATAAATTTCAATAAAAAATTCAATCTTTGCATGGTTTCTTTCTCCCATTTATGTATACATCCATGTGTGTCCAAGAAAGAAAGTATATAATTTGGACATCCCAGAATATGAGGCTGTTAGAAAGGAGGTCATTTGATTACATCACTTCCATGGTTTAACAATGATGATACTTATCTTTGTACATGTATATGTATATGTGATTAGTGAATGAAAATCTATTTTGCATTAAAATTGCATGCATTCATAATTGACTAAGTGGTTGAATTAATTCAACATATGATTTGAGCTTACTTTCTATGTTCATGTATACTAATTTACATATGTTTTGCAAATGGGTATATAGTCTAGACATCCAGAATTTGAGGTTTAGCTAACTCAAGGAGGTCATTTGATTACCACTTCCACTGGTTTAACAACTCATGCCTATTTAATTTCATTCTTATGTCATTTGTATAAAATTTGGATAAAGTTTTAAATTATGTTTAAATAATTCAATCAAACAAAATATAAATCTTAAACATACATACATTCATCATTTAAGTATGCTAAAATATGTTGCATGTATAAATACTCTTAATTAAATCATAATCATGTTATGTGAGATGGAAAATTGATTTAATATATGTCATGTGGTAGTAATTAATTAAATTAATCTTAAGATGGCTTTCATTTTGAATAATTATTTAAAGTAAACCTAAACTTAGAATAATTAAATCAATTAATAAACCATTCACTGAAATGAACTTAAATTAATATACTTTAGAAATCAGTTAAGGTAGGGATGAAGAGGGCAATCCTCTTTTCCTCTCTTTATACCACCTTGTTAAGTGTAATCAAATGAAACAAAAGAAAACACAAATTAAAATTCTCAAATCAATTAAACTACTTCAAGTGAAATCAACCTTTCATATTAAATTAAATTTACACATAGAAAATATAACACTAATGCCTAACAAGACTTATCACACAAGCCTTAATACACACATTAAATTAAGTCACCACTTCTCAATGGTATATGATGCATGTATGTTTTCTTTCATGATGTATTATTTTATATTAGATGTTAGGTGTATGATTCATAGAGATGATAGGATAATATTAGCTAATCATGTTCTATGTGATTATGCATAAGGAATGCTTAAATATAAAGGTGAATGATTTTTTTCATTGCTTAAATCTTAATAATTCAAGTTACTGAGCTTAGTTACCCATGTAATCTTTAAGTCCAAATTATAAATACAATAGCATACTAATTTGTATATTTGAACATCCATTTTCCTGTAGCTAGATTTACTTTTCACATAGTATAATTTTTTACAATGAATTAGGATTAGTGCTTTTATGAGCAATGGCAAAGACTTTGTCATGATTGTCTGTGATGCCTTTAACCAAGCACCATCAAATCAAGTAACCAAAATAAAAATGGAGATATGAAGAAAGAAGACCCCCATAGCATTTAATTCATTATAATTATTCTTTCATATTCATTGTATAATAGAACTTGGCTACCATCTTCTCTCTTTGGGTTGTTTATACCCAAGTGCATTTTTTCTTTTATGATAGTTTATATAATTGTTTGAATTATGTTTACATTGTGCATTAGGATGTCATGCTTTCCATAGTTTCTTAAATGATTGATGCTTTAATGTATGGCGGATATGATTAGGCTCTTAGGATAAAATAACTTTTACCCAACTAATCACTCATAACTAAATTTTAAACACTTATAACCTCATCATATAGCCTAAGACATAAATAAGATAATTAAAGATTTAGCAACTTAGCTATATGGTTGTATGTTTCATATCATGCATGCATATTCTTTCTCTCTTGAACATGAAAGATCTCCATCCTTGCATAAAATGAATGCTTGACACAGTGAGGCATCCCTTGTGGTGGAGAATTTTCTTCTAACTGATTTGACCCATAACCTATTTCATCATGCATTTAGGCATAAGAAATCCTAAAACCTCTCAAAATGATGTGTCAAAAAATGAAATAAAATTTGAAATGATTTTGCATCTATAGATTAAGTCATGCTCATACCACTCATGTACAGTCTCTTGGGGTGTGTTTGGAGTCACTTTCAAATTAATAAGTATGTTGGCGTCATTTTGAATGAGCTCTCATCCCTCTTAGACATAAGAATTCTCTTACTAAGAGTTCTTAGTCTTAAGACACATATAGTGATTAGATGGACACTCAACATAGCCTAGAGACTTAGATCTTCATAATAGGTCATGCCCTAGTATTAAGAAAATTTACCCTATAGCTTGAACCACATTCCTCACTTTCTTCCTTCAGTCAAACTCCAAATCAAATCAATTAACTTAAATCAATTCACTAATTGATTTTCTCAAACTCAAATCAATTCTATATAATTGAAACCCATGATTGAAACCAATGATTGAAATTCCAAGTTTAAAATATTTCTTAAGTTCTTTGATTTCCTCTTAAGAATTTAGCACAAATCAAGTTCAAACCATCTCAAATTCATAAAATTTTCTCACATCATTTATATTCTCATTTATATTCATGTATATAAATGAAATATAAATTAAATCAATCAAACTAAATGAAATTCAAATCCAAAATTCCAAATCTTTCCTAAGTCCTTTAATCCTCTTGATTTAAACAAATGATATTCAAATCACTTCAAATCCTTGAAGTTTCTAAAATTTATATTCACATATATAAATGAAATATAAATTCAAACAACCAAAACCAAATCAAAAAATCAAACTCAAATTCATTCAAAATCTAACCTAAGCCTTTCAAGTGAAAATCATGAACTTAACCAAATCAATTTCAAATCAAGCCAAACTCTTGATTTTTCTTCATGATTCAATCAATCCTTCAATCATAAATCCAAATATAAATACAAACAAACACTTAGCAAAACTCAATTCAAAATTAAGTAAAATCCATCTCATGTTCATCCTTTGAACATGAAATTCTCAAATGAATCAAAACCCATGACTTCAAACCACTTGTAAATGGTTATATTTCAATCATAAGTCCATATGTGAGTTCAACCAAACTCAAATCAAGCTTTGACCAAGCCATTTGACTACTTAGGCTCACTTGACCAAAGTGACCTAAAATAATGAGCCAAATTCTAATCTAACCAAATTAGATTGAACTAAACTGAGCCTCTCATGATCAACAATCATAATGAGATGATCAATCACTCAATTGGGTTAAACCAAGTCAAACTTAAGGTTGACCAAGTCAACACTTAGCAAAATGAAGTTAGCCAAAATCCACCATAGGCCAAATTGATTGAAACCAAAGATCTAAGTTCATTCATGATCAATGTTTGAGCTTGACCAATTCAACATTTGAGCTAACTTTCCAATTGGCCACTTGAAGTTGAACTTGACCTAAAAAGTCAAAATGTATCAAAACTTGATCTAAGCCAAATTGATTGAAACCATTGGGTCAAGTTCATCCCAAAATGATTGTTGAATTTGACCAAAGCATCAATTAGCCAACTAGAACTTCTAATTTACCTTGAATCTAACTTGGCCAAGGTCATATTGAGCCAAATTCAACAACCAAATTGATTGGAACAAAGATACCAATCCATTTCATATGACCAACTAAACCTAAACCAACCCATGACCTAACCCAAATAGATTGGGTCAAATTATACTTGACCCATTTGACCTAAATGGTCACTTGAACCAAATTCAAACCTCAACCAAATTGAATCTAACCAAAGCCACAAAAACATTTCAAATGGTCATATGAACTTGACCCAACCCTTGGTTTGACCCATTTGACCAATTGGTCAACTTGACCCAAGTTGACCTATTTTTACCTAAATGGGTCAACAGAGCCAAATCATCAAGACTCCAAATTCAATGAAACTTGGCCAAACCTATTTTCTCATCATACCCAATATACCCAAACTGAAATCAAGGTCAAATGACCATTTTACCCCTAGTCCATAGGGTAAATTTTGGCCAAATCCACTTTTAATTTGGTCAAATCCTCTCCATTGCCACTCAACACCCTCTTAGTGGATCAAGTGAACACTAGGGAGTGTGGTGGAACCAACCCAATGGGTTTGGGTCAGCCCAAACTAGCCCAATGGCCAAACTAACCACATGCCTTGAAATGGAGCACATGGAATCCTTCTTCCACTCAATTCAAGCACATGGCCACCTCACCCACTTCTTCCCTGGCCAAAATCAAATTCAAAGGCATCCTAAACGGCTTAACAAACCCATGGCATAAGCTCAATTGGATCAAAATGGCAAGGAGGCTTGCAGTTGTTTGATTTCCTTGAGATATACTCCCCTAATTAACTCAATCTTCACTCTTTATGATTGAAGCAAAGGAACTTCAGCAAGCCCAGCTACTCTTCTCAAGCTTCCAAGAGAGTTTGAACTTCCCATTTCTCAATTTCTCAAGCTAAAAATAAAGAAAACCAAAATCAATCTCACTCCACACTTAAAACTAGCCCAATTCCTTTACAAGCTCCTTGGGACCCCAATTGAACTTGTCAAGCTCTTTCCCAAGCTCCAAAGGGAAAATAGTGCTAGTTCATCAAAGTGATTCAAGGTGGAGTTGGCCTCTGAAGCAACCACCCAACTCAAGACCTCAAACTATCAAGCTTCATCTCCACTAGGCAAAGCTTCTCCAAATCACTCTTTGAGGTAAACCATTTTCCAATCTTAATCTAACCATAGTGTGGATCTTTATGAAAGGAATTGTCATTGCATGATAAACTACTGGATATGATATCCATTATATGAAGGTGTAGGCTAAATTTTAGCCCAATCCAAGCTCAATCAATATCTTTCCTAGAACATGGAATCTCCATTGCTCACAAATTATAGGGATGAATCTCTGGCCATCCATCCATGCATTTTGGATGGATGAATGAGATTAAAACACGTAGCATCCCACATTTCACCCTTTAGAACTGCGTCTTTAATCTCAGTCGTCCGATCCTTGATTGGATGGTTGAAAAGCATAAGCGCAAAATCTACGATGTGATAAGTTAAAGACCAATCCCACCATGGAAAGCACATCTTTGCGTCATTAATAACATGGGATTATACATATAGCTTTTTAATTATTATTTAATCACCAAACCTTCATTGATCTCATTTTGGAATGAGCTCTCAACCTCCATCTTAGACATAGGACTTCTCTTATACTTTAACTTCCTTAGTCTTAGACACATCTAGTGATTAGGTGGACAATTAACCTAGCCAAAAGAGTTATCAAGAATAGATCATGCCTTAGAGGTGTTAGGAAAATTTGCCAAACTTATAGCTTGAACCACATTCCTCACTTACTTCCTTCAAGTCAAACTCCAAATTAAATTAACAATCAATTCCAACCTAGCCTAAACTCAAATTAATTCCAAAATAATTGAAACCCATGATCCAAAACTCAAATTCAAATTCCAAAAATCTTTCCTAAGCCCTTTGATTCTATCTTATGGACTTAGCTCAAATAAAATCCAAATCAATTCAAATTCAAGAAATTTTCTCATAACCCATTTATATTCTCATTTATATTCACAAATATAAATGAATTATAAATTCAAATATCAAAAACCAAATTCAAAACTCAAACTCAAATTCAGCCAAAATCCAACCTAAGCCTTTCAAGTCAAATTCTTGAAATTAACCAAATCAAACTCAAATCAAGACAAACTCTTGATTTTTCTTCATGATTCAATCAATCCTTCAATTATGAATCCAAATATAAACATAAACTTCAATCCTCAAACCAAGACCAAATTCAAAAATCAAGCCCAAGTCAAACTCATGTTCACCCTTTTGACTTAAAATTGTCAAATAAATCAAAACTCATTTGGCTCTAGATCACTTATAAATGGAATTATATTTCAATCATAAATCCATATGTCAGTTCAACCAAACTTGAATCATGCCTTGATCAAGCCAACTAAACCCAATTGGCTTACTTGATCCAAAGTGGCCAATTTGACCTACATGAACCAAAATTCAATTCAAAAATCAAAATAAATTAAAGCCAATCCAAACTTCATGTCATACTTTTTGATCATCATAGGTTAATAAATTGTCATGAAATGGGGTCAAACCAAGTCAACCTAGACTATTGACCAAGTCAAACCTTAAACCCACATGAACCCAAACTAGCCAAATTGCAACCAAAACCCAATTGAGTGCAACCAATGGCTCAAGTTCATTCCAAATTGATTATTGAACTTGACCAAAGCCTTAATTAAACCCAATTTGGCCAATTGGCCAACTAGACCAAACTTAGCCCAATTGACCATGAATCAACTTGACCTAAAATGTCAAATCAAGCCAAAATCAAATATAAATCAAATTGATTGGAAATAAAGATACCAATCCATTCCAAATGATCAACCAAACTAAAACCAATCCATGATTCAAGCTAATTTGGTCAATTGGGTCAAATCGATCAACTTAGCCCAAATTGGCCAAAATATAAATTAAATCCAAATTAAACCAAATTAATTGAAACTAATTGAACCAATATACTCCAAATAGCCATTTGAACATGTCCCAACTCTTGGTTTGACCTAATTTGACCAATTTGTCAACTAACTTTGACCAATTTGACCCCAAATGGGTCAATTTAACCCAAATTAAACCAACTGAACTTCAAATGACATAAAATTTGGTCCAACTTACTTTTGACTTATTTAAAATCTGCTCAAAGCAAATTCAATGTCAAATGACCACTTTGCCCTTGGGTCAAGGGCATTCCATGAGAAAAGAAACTTTCCCAAGTGGTCACTTCTCTTCCTTAGCCACTTGGCACTCATCCATTGGTCCAAATAGTCACCAAGGATACTAATTTTTTTGACCCAAGGAGTGGTTGGGGCAGCCATGACTCATGGGGAGGTAAAATCACCTCACCTCTCCCATTAGAACACTTGGCATGAAGGACACTCACCTCCCTTTGGCTAGGGCACCCACTTGTCCTTCATGGCAGCCACTTTCCCTTAGCCAACCATGAGAGAGCAACCTAGGATGATTCTCTTCCATTCCCAACCACCCCAAGCCAAATGACGTGAGTTTGGAGCCAAAATTTTAAATAAAAAGTGGATTTTAGTTCATTTTACTTCACTTTTCATTCTAAGGCTTTAGTGGCTGAAGGAAACCCTCATTCCTCCCATTCTCCTCTCTAAAACTCCCAAAACCATTAGAAATCACATCCACTTCATTTTGGAGAAATACTCCAAAACTAAGGGATTTTGAGAAATGATGATCACCAAGGATACATCATTTCAACGTGTCGAGGATCTAAGCTCACCAAGGATTCTTCCCTCACTCGACGCACTTGAGTCACCCGCAAAATCATCCCATGAGGTAACTTCAAAACTATAGTCCGGATCCCTCATTTTGTGATGGTTTTCACATGACTTTTAGGAATCTATTCTAGATAATCTTGCATTTTTTACTTTAAATTATCTCAATTAGAAAATAAAATTTTTTTTTGTGTGAATCGATGCAAAAATGAGTCCATTTGGACAAGTTTTCACTTAGAAATCTTTTTTTTTTCTTAAAAAAAATCTTGAAATCACTGTTCATCCCTAACGGGCTATAGCCATGATCCTATTCATTGGATCTCACATCGTAGACCATATCTTTGAATCACCTAATATCTGGACCCAAATCAATGCATACGATCGATCAACCATCGATTCCTCGAAATCTAGAGCAAAACTCAGTCACTCTCATGAGTTGACGATCATTTCCCACCCCTCTAATGTGGCAACGTGAATCACATGATCTTTGCATGTGCCACTCAATCTGGCTCCACATGGTGCTTGTTTCCATGTCATTACATTTTTTGATTTAAAAATTAATTAAAATCACAAACTTCAAAATTAATAGAAAATAAAATACTCAACCAAATTTTGCAAAGGCTTGACCTCTTTCTAAGAGAATCCAAAACCCAAAATATAAATTTTACTGAATATTTTGAGCTTAATTTGAGTTTTAGTAAAATTAAACTTTTTTAATTAAACCAAAAATACATATTAGATTAAGTTGAAATTTCTAGAGATTATAATTGAGGTTAAAATGCACCTACCATAAAAATTTCAAGTCAAAATGACCTTTGTATTAAATGATATTGAATTTTGAGTGTCAAATGATTTATTTTAATAAATTAAATTTGTAGAATTCATAAAAATCACTTAAATCAATTAAAACTTCCTAAATTTATAACTAATTGTAGAAAAATTCAAAAAATACATACTCAGGCTCATTTTAAAGATACTTTAGAGCAGAATCCAATAAAATTATTTTTGATTGAATATTGATTGTAGATTTTCCTTAGTGGTTTATTTAAAAACTTAATAACCCTAACTCCCTAATAACTTCATTAATTAATTCCAAACTTCTCAAGAATGTGTAGTGGGATGACTTCTACCTCCCCTAATTTTCTTAGAATTTATTAATGAGTTAACCAGGGAAATTAACTAATGAACCCCTAATCACTCTTTTAATGTAATTAAGATTAATGAAGCATGTGAACAGTGATTTAATTATTTGATTAAGATAATTAAACTTTTTTTAAGTGATTAGGAGGTTTACGGAATGATTTTGGGATATTTTCCTTAAGCTATTCCCTAAACCCCCTTTCTTCCTTAAATCCAAATCTAATTAAGGGTTAAACCACTAATGATCTACTTAATTAATCAAATCAAATTCTCAAATTAATCTAGAAACTTAATCACCTAAACCTAATCCTTCTTGGGTAGATACTTGGTGTTCAATAACCTAAGTAAACATAAGGAAATCATACCTAACCCATATGTGTGGGAAGGGTTATGAAAGTACTTAAATTAAACCCTTTAGCTTAATTAATCATTAATTGTGAGCCAATTGCATTAGGTACCTTTATTTCTTAGGATGCATTACTAGTTTAAATTCCTTGTGGTTTTATGTCATACATTGGCTCATAATTTCTTGATTAAATATGTTAAAGTGGTATAGGTAAGGGGTAATTAATGAACTTAATCTACATCTTAACCTAACCAAAGTATAAAATTAATCTAATCACTTAAAAATTAAACTAAAATAATGCACACATGTGGCAATGGGTAAGGACTAATAAACCTTCTCACACTTTCCTAATTCAAATCAAACTCAAAGCAAAAAAATGAAAGTCTCTTTAAACAACTTTTGATTCTCTTTAACTGATCTTACTTTATAAGATTGTCTTTAAGAATTAAGAAATTGAATGAAATTACATGCTTACATCACTTTATTTCTTTCCTAGCATGCTAAATGTGTATGTCATATGAGTTTTATACATTCATGCTTTTCTAAAATCAAAATCAAAATGAAATGTTTCCTTTATGTCAAATTGCATGTTTTAGCTAAAGTAAGAATATGAGTGGCTATTATCACTATTAAATTCAAAACTATTTTCAAAATTTATAAATCAAATACCTAAAACTTAAAGTGTTATAATTATTTATAAGCATGCATGTGGATATAAATATGAAGATGTGCATAGTGTAGCCTTCCTTCTCTTTTCTTTTAGTATGGTTTTGAATTTTGGCAAAGTGTATAGTTCATTTGAAAGAACATAACACTTGCCTAATTCCTTCTATTCATTCCATACTATTACTTAGAAGGACATCTACATTTGCACATATAAATTGCATAAACAAAATAAATTAACACAAACTTTTTTGCATCTTTCTTTTCCATTCATTTCTTTTGTACACATGCTTGTATTTAAGGAAAGTGGTATATTAGTCAGACAACCCCTGGTTGAGGCTTTAAGTAGCCCTAAGTGGGTCTTGTACCTTACACCTAATTAACAATAATACTCACTTATGCCTTTTATACATACATGTGTGCATGTGAAAAATGGATAAGAAAATCTCTTTCTACTTAATGAAAATCATGCATCATAAAGCATTCAAATTTTCTTAAGTAACTCTTAGCATTCTCTTTCCATGCATTTCTTTTATACATGTAAATGTATTTAAGAAAAATGGTATATTAGTCGACAACTCGAGGTTTTGAGGCTAAGTAGCCCTAAGTAGGTATTGTACCTTACACTGGTTAAAAATGGCATCATACTCACTTATGTCTTATACTTGTAAATGCATATGAAAATTGGATAAAAGAATCACTATCTTCTAATTAATAAAAATCATACATGAAACATTCCAAATTTTTTAAGTAATCACTTAGCATTCATCATAAGTATGCTAAACATTCCCATTTATATGTATAGATATGCTTAGGATCCATTCATATGCATGTTATACACATGTGGGAAAATAAAATATTGTCTTTGTGATAGTAATTCACTCTACTTAATCTTAAAATGTCTTTCTTTTTGAATAGGTTTGTTTAGAGAAAATCTAAACTTAAGATTAATTAAATTACATAATAAAACATTAACTAAACAAAAATCATTAATGAATCTAGCTTAGAAATTACTTAAGATAGGGAGGAAAGAGAAGTTCTCTTCTCTTTCCCTCTCTTTACAATGTTTAGTAATTAAGTAGGTTCATTCAAACCAAATCAAATTATCAAATAAAATTAACCCATATCAACTAAATAACTTAAATGAGACTACCCTTTTAAGTTGAACCTTTTCACACTTAAAAAAATTCTAACCTTAAAGCCTAGTAGCATACCACACAAACCTTATATGGCACACACATTAGGCTAAATCACCACTTCTAGTCCTATGTTAGGGTGGTGTATGGTTTGATGTTTGTTTTTGTTTTGTGATGTAATATTTTAGTATGGATGCAATGTATTAGAATGAATGGTAGGATGATTTAGTCTAATCATTATCTTTTGTAGGGGATTGCTTAAGGGGCTTTAAAAAAAATGTGCGCTTTTCTTTGTGCTTGCTTATACCCTTAAGCATGATCCAAAATGGGCTAAGTAGACTTGGTTATTCATGTGTAGGGTGCTAAGTCCAATTTATTTATATACATGCTTGGGAATGTGTGGTTTGTTTAGCTAATCTCTTTGTTTTAGTTAGATTTACTTTTTCCCTTTTCATATACCTTGTAATTAGGATTTTGGAATGATTATTATGGGGATTAGGATGAGCATTGGTTATAAGGTCATGCCTTATGTACCATGTGAAGCCTTCAAAGCATCCACCTTCCAACCATCCAAAAGAAGAAACCAAAGAAGAATGAAGAAAAGAAAGAAAAAATAAGAAAAGAAGAATGAATAAATGAAGCTTGAAGACCCCCATAACAATGAATTCCTTGCTTAATTGTACTTAATTCATTTGTAATCCGGGTTGTATAAAAGTAGAGCTCGGCTATCCAATTTGTTTTTTGGGTTTGTGTGGTGGTGCCCGACCACAAATGGCTTTTTATTCTTTTGCCTTAGCTTTATAAAATGTGTGATATTTTGTTTAGCTTATGCATTAAGATGACATGTTTTCCTAGTTTCTTCCTTGCTCCGATGTATGGCCCAGATGGCAATTAGGCTCTTAGGAAAAAATAAATTTTCTACCAAATTAATCAACTCAAAATTAAAAATAAGCAACTCATAACCTCACTTAAATCTTAAACTAAAAATCAAGATAAAAGAATTAGCAACCCATTAAGTGGATGAGTATTTCTCTTACAACATCATAACAACATCTTGTTTTGATTGGAGGGCTTCCACATTTCTAAGAAATTTGGCTTGACCTTAAGAGCCATGGTGGAAACACACCTCCTCCCTTCTCGCTAATTTTGGCCAATAATTGTACTTCTCATGCATTAAGCATATGAATCCTATAAGCTTGAGTTAAATGATTGTCCAAAAATGAAAATAACATTTAATATGATTTGCATTAGATTTAGGTCATTTGAAGCATGCCCTTACATGATCTAGTCTCTTTAGGGAGTGAGTTTAAGGACTTAGTCTCTTTCTAAATAAACAATAGCCTAGCTATCTTGCATAAAACATATGACTTGCCTACATGAATTTAAAATTATGGGAGTCAGGTTGGTGGCCACCCTAGGCATTGTAAGTCTAGCGATGCAGTGGTTTGTCCTCTCTTATGGCAAACCGATCATTTTTTTGCCTTAGATTTAGGTTGTGCTTTTGGCCTTCCCAAGCTCCCTAGATTTAGGTTACAGGTTGCTTCTCCCTTCTATGGGCCATAAGCATAAATTCACCTCTTAGGTATTTCCATAACCTTGTATTGTGGAATTATAAGCCCTAAACTTATAATAAAATTCAACTCAAATAAATAATTCCCCTCAATTTCAAAATGTAAAGCCCAACCATAGGATAGTTTGGGATGTTTACTAGCTTCCTAGTATCCTAAACATCCCTACTCATCTCCATTTGACTTGATAAGAACTCCCTCTTCTTGATCGATCCCACTTGATTTGCCAAAACTAATCGATTAATAGTCTATATTGAAATCTTTGGAGACAATGATCATTTACCTTAAAGAGTATTCTAAAATCTCCTTTCCTTAAGATGTAATTAACTATGGGGCTTGTGTAAGAACTTAACTAATGATTTAAAATAAACCCACTTTACTTTCATGTAAAGTAGGGAAAGAATCTATGGTACATATGCTGACCCATAGTCCTTAGGAGTCCTTATTGAGGTGATTAGGTCCATTGTAGGGTGGTGAATTCTATCTTTTGAGATAGTACATCTCTTTTGAATGTCATACCCGATCACCCTAATAAGAATATCTGTGGATCTACATGGTGTCCTGACCAAAATGGCATGTATTTTTGTTTTCATTTATCCTCTTCAAGAGGATAAATGAAGGCAGAAATATTTCACCACACTCCCTAAATTCATATCTAAGCCTAGAAAAATTAGAAAAATATGAAATAAATAGCATTGAAAAGATAATTGAACATAGAATATTCTAAAGTTGATTTTAATTAATTTTGAATGGCTCTTTTCTCTGAATTTGGGTTTTATTAAGAATGTTATTTTACTAATTACCCCCTAATTACTCCACTGATTAATCCAAAACTTCTTGTGTATGATTAGTGGGATGACTCCTACCTCCACTAATTTTCTTGGGATTTATTGGTGGTTTAATTAGAGGAATTTCTAACTCATTCCTTAATCACTCCTTTAATATAATTAGGCTTAATTAAGGGTATAATTAGTGGTTTAACTATCTGATTGTGTCAATTAAGATTTGATTAAGTGAATATGAGGTTTAGGGGATAATTTTGAGATACTTTCCTTAAGATATTCTCTAAACCCCCTTTCTTCCTTAATCCATCTTTAATTAAGGGTTATTCACTAATTACCCCTTAATTAATTTCATAAAATTATAAAACTAGAACTTAATTAATCTATCTTGGGTAAATGTTTGTGTCCAAGAGCTAAGTATAAATAAGAAAATCAAAACTAACTCACATGTGTGAGGGGGTTATGAAAGTACTTAAGTTAAACCCCTTAGTTTAATTAATAATTAATCATGAGCCAAATGCATTGGGCCCTTTTCTTACTAGGTGCATTGTTGATTTAAATTCCTTGTGTAGTTTTATGTTATCTCATTAGCTCATAATTATTTGATTAACTATGCTAGGTGGTATAGGTAAGGGGTAATTAAACACACTTAATTCATACCTTAACCTAATCAAAAATATAAAATGGATCTAATCATCTAAAATTGAATTTAAATATCATACACATGTGAGAATGGGTTAGGAACACAAACTCACCTCACATTTCTCAAATTAAATCAAACTCTAAACAAAATCAAACCTCTTAAAAATAACTTGATTTGCTTTGAGCTCTCTTATTTCATAAGATTATCTTTAGGAATTAATTAGGGTGGATAAATTTACATTGCTTTCATCACTTGATTTCTTTCCTATCATGCTAAATGTGTATGTCATATGGATTTCATGCATTCATGCTTTTCAAAAATAAAATAAAAATGAAAATGTTTTCCTTATGTCAAATTGCATGTTTGGCTAAAGTAAAAAATTTGAATGGCTATTATCACTATTAAATTCCAAATTATTTTCAAAATATATGAATCACTTACCAAAATTGAAAGTGTGTTACTTTTTTTTATAAGTTTGCATTTGAATATAAAAATGTGTCTTATGTTGTTCCCTTTCTTTCCTCTTAACATGGATTTGAATAAGATTTGCAAAGTGTATAGTTCTTTTAAAAGAACATAGCACTTGCTCAAATCTATTCTTATCCCCTTCCATGTTATAACCTAGGAAGGATCGTCATATTCACACATATAAATTGCATAAACAAACCAAACAATCAAGTATAACTTTTTGCATCCTTTTTTTTCCATTCATTTCTTTTGTACATATGCTTGTATTTAAGGAAAGTCGTATATTAGTCTAGACAACCCTGGGTTGCGAGGCTTTAAGTAGCCCTAAGTAGATCTTGTAACTTACACTTCTAGTGCTAACAATGGCGCCGTGCCCACTTATGCCTTTCATACATTCATGTGTGCATGTGAAAATTGGATAAGAAACTCCCCTTTTCTACTTAATGAAAATCATGCATCATAAGCATTTAAATTTTCTTAAGTAACTCATTTAGCATTCATCATAAAGTGTGCTAACCATTCTCATTTGATGTGTATAGATATACTTAGGATTCATCCATGTGTATGTTATACATGTTGGGAAAGAAATCAAGTGATGTGTATTTTATGATATTAATTCACTTTACTTAATCTTAAAATGCCTTTCTTTTGAATAGATTTGTTTAGAGTTGATCTAAACTTAGGATTAATAAAACACATAATAAAATATTCACTAAATAAAACTAAAATATGAATCTACTTTAGAAATTACTTAAGGTAGAGAAGGAAAGAGAAGTTTTCTTCTCTTTCCCTCTCTTTACAACCTAGTAATTAATTGTAGGATTCACTTGAACCTAATCAAAATACAAAATAAAATCAACCAAGACAACTAAACAACTTAAATCTAAGTTGAACACTCTTCACCTAGAAAACTCTAACTTAAAGCCATAGCTAAGCATACCACACAAACATTAAAAGCACACACATAGGCTAAGCCACCACTTCTAGCTTTTGATTAGGGCAATGCATGGTTTGATGTTTTCTTTTGTTTTGTGATGATTTGTTTTAGTCTGGATGTTAGGGTGTATGTCTGAATGGTAGAATAGTCTAACCATTATCTTAATTGTGGTCAAGCATTATAATAAATAAAAATATAAATACTTTTGTTGTGCGGTATACCCTAAGTCCAATATGCTAAATGGACTTAGTCACCCATGTGTGGGGTGGTAAGTCCAATATAGATTTGTATGGATTTGTTTTAGCTAATCTCTATTTTACAAGTGTTAATTAGATTTTCATTTTTCCCTTTTCATGTAATTTTTGGCAATTAGGATTTTGGAATGATTGTTATGGGGATTAGGATGAGCATTGGTCATAAGATTACATCTTATATACCATGTGAAGCCTTTGAAGCATCTGCATTCCAACCATCCAAAAAGAAGGAACCAAAGAAGAAAGAAAAAAAAAGAAGAATGAAGAAATGAAACTTGAAGGCCCCATAACATGAATTTTCTTACTTGATTGTAAATTAATTCATTTGTAATCCAGTTGTATAAGGTAGAGCTCAATTTATTTTGGGTTTATCTGATGGTTCTCGACCATAAATGGCCTCTTATACTTTTATGTTAGCTTTATAAATTGATTGATGATTTGTTTAGCTTGTGCATTAAAATGACATCATTTTCCTAGTTTCTTATTTGCTTGATGTATGGCCTGGATGATGATTAAGTTCTTAGGAAAAATAAATCTTTTACCAAATTAATCAACTCAAAAGTAAAAATAAACAACTCATAACCTCACTTAAAGCCTAAGTTAAAAATCAAGATAAAAGAATTAGCAACCCCTTAGCTGGATGAGTATTTCTTTTATAATTTCATGCACAAAAGCATTTGTTTCACTCTTGATTGGAGGGCTTCCACCATTGCCAAAGAAACTTGGCTTGACCTTTGAGAGCCATGGTGGAACCACACCTCCTCCCTTCTTGCTAATTTTGGCCAATAATCTTAGTTCTCATGCATTAGGCATATGAATCCTATAAGCTTGAGTCAAAATGATTGTCCAAAAATGAAAATAATATGTAATATGTTTTGCATTAGATCTAGGTCATTTTTCATGCCCTTACATGATCTAGTCTCTTAGGGAGTGAGTTTAAGGACTTAGACTCTTTCTAAATAAATAATAGCCTAGTTATCTTGCATAAAGCATATGACTTGGGTACATGAATTTAAAATCATAGGATGAGTTAGTTGGCAGCCACCCCCAGGCGGTTGTAAGTATAAGTAGTCGTGGTTTACTCTCTCTTGTGGAGGCAAATCATATACCCATTTTTGCCTTAGATTTAGGCTGTGCTTTTGGCCCTTGCCAAAGCTCCCTAACAAGGTTAGGTTGCTTCTCTCGTGGGCCATAAGTATAAATCCTCACCTCCTAGGCATTTCCACAATCTTGTGTTGTGGAATCATAAGCCCTAAATTTCTAATGAAAAATTCAACTCAAACAAATTAAATCAATTTTAAAAATGTAAAGCCCAACCATAGGATAGTTTGAGATTCTCATTAGGTTTCCTAGCATCATGAGCATCTCCTACTTATCATCATTTGGCTTCGATAATACCCCCCTCTCTTTGATCAATCCCATTTAATCTTCCAAAATAAACTAATTGATTGATAGTCCTACCTATTGCAATCTTTAAAGACAATGATCATTTACCTTAATCGAGAGTATTCCTAAGGAATCCCCTTCCTTAGGATGTAATTAACTATGGGGGCTTGCCCCTATATAGAACTTAATGAATCCAATTTAAAATAAACCCCTTCTTTACTTTTTCATGTAAAGTAGGGGAAGAATCTCTAGTACATATGCAGACCCATTGTACTTAGGTTTCCTTATTCAAGTGATTAGGTCCATTGTAAGGTAGTGACTTCTATCTTTCAAGATAATACACTTCTCCTCAATGCCTTACTCAATCACCTTAATAAGAATATCTATGGATCTACGTGGTGTTCAAATGCATAAAAAAGAAAGTATATTTCTATCTTCATTTTATCCCGTATAGAGTGAAGATGGAAGTATACATTTCTTTTAAAGAAATTGAAAATTTTTTACCATAGATTTTTGGCACTCATGGGAGGGTTCCTCTCTCTATCTTTGGTAAATGATCATTGTCTCTAAGTATCGATAGTGGGTTTGTACCTTTATATGAATCCAAGACTATCTTTCTTTTGGCTAATTTCATCCTTAAGTCAAGTTCGCTAACATCTTTGGGTTTTAGAACCTCACCCCGTGTTGGTCTTAAAACCCCCATTGGGTTCTCCAATGGGTAAAAAAAATTCTAATAAAAAGAAAATATTTAAAGACTTCCTCCTTATCATTTCTATGATATAGAAAGGTTCATTCTAAAACAATAAAGACAAAATAAATCCTTTATAAAAATCTTACTTTTCAAAAAGCACTCTTTCAAAAATGCACATAATAAAATATTTTTGCACAAAAAATTTCCTAAATTATTTTCATCTAACAATCTTTATGATTGTTATATATAAGATTATCTTTACAAAAATAAAATTCTAACAATCACATTTCCTAAAAAGCACAAAAGAGTTCCTTCATTCAATTCATTTTTTGGGTGAAGACTTCATTTTCAAAAGTAAGATTCCAATAATCACATTTTCTAAAAGCACAAATGAGCTTCTTCACTCAATTCATTTTGGGGAAGACCTCATTTTCAAAGATAAAATTTCAACAATCATGTTTTCAAAAGCACAAAACTTGAACATAAGTTTATCTATTCAATACATTCAAATATGTTGAATGGATGTTGCATCTTCAAACAAAACAACTTTATAACTTTGAAATTCCATTCAACACATTCCACATGTGTTATGAAATTTTCACCTTTCTAAAAAAAATCAAAAATAAATTTTTCAAAAAGCACATGTGAAACCTCTCCATTCAATTGAATGGATGTTTCATTCTCAAACAAAATCAAAAAAATAAATTATTCGAAAGCACATATAAACATCTCCATTCAATATATCCAAATTTATTGAATGAAGATTTCATTTCAAAATAAAATGACATCGCTTTGAAATCCCACTTAATAAATTCCATATATGATTAAGTTGAGATCTCCTCTTTCAAAAAATTGATTTCCATCTCACATACCTGTTGACCTCATTTTTAGAATGTGCTCTCAACCCCTACATATTAGACATAAAACTTCTCTTAGACTTTAAGAGTTCCTTAGTCTTAAGACATATATAGTGATTAGTTGGACACTCAACCTAGCCCTAGATACTTATAAGAGTTAGCCAGAGGAATAGGCATGCCTTAGGGGTGTTGGGAAAATTTGCCTACCCTTAGCTGGAACCACTCCTCACCTTCTTTCTTTCAAGTCAAACTCCAAATCATTCTTATTTAATTTTCTCCAAACTCAAATCAATGCCACATGATTAAAATTGAAACCCATGAATGAAATTTCTAATTCCAAATCTTTCTTACGTCCTTAATCTTCTCTTGGGACTTAGCCTAAATCATGATCAAATCAATTCAAACTCATGAAGTTTTCTCATAAATTATTTATATTGTCATTTATATTCATATACATAAATTAAATATAAATTCAAATCAATCAAACTAAATCCAAAATTCAAATTCACAATTCAAAATAACTTTTTTTAAATCCTTAATTTCTCTCTTAAGGACTTATCCAAAATCACCTTCAAATCAATTCAAACTCATGAGATTTTCTCATAACACATTCATATTCTCATTTATATTGACATATATAAATGAAATATAAATTTAAATCAACCAAACTAAACTCAAAACTCAAATCCGAAACTACAAAATTTCCAAAATCCTTTAAAATTCTTCTTAAGGATTTAGCCTAAATCATGATCAAATCACTTCAAATTCATGAAATTTTCTCATGAATCATTTATATTCTCATTTATATTCACATATATAAATGAAATATTAATTCAAATCAATCAAACTAAACCCAAAAATCAAATCCAAAACTCCAAAATTTCCTAAGTCCTTTAAATTTCCTCTTAAATGACTTAGCCTAGATCATGATCAAATCATTCCAAATTCATGAAATTTTCTCATGATCTATTTATATTCTCATTAATATTCACATATATAAATGAAATATAAATTCAAACAATCAAAACCAATTCCAAAAATGAAACTCAAATCCATTCAAAATCCAACCTAAGCCTTACAAGTCAAAATCTTGGACTTAACCAAATCAACTTCAAATCAAGCCAAACTCTTCATGATTCAATCAATCCTTCAATCATGAATCCAAATATAAATACAAACTTCAATCACTAAACCAAAACTCAATTCAAAAATTAAGCCAAAATATATTCATGTTCTTCCTTTGAATATGAAATTATCAAATGAATCAAAACCCATTTGACTTCAAAGCACTTGCAAATGGATTTATATTTCAATCATAAGTCCATATACAAGTTCAATCAAACTCAAATCAAGCTTTGACCAAGCCATTTGACCCTTCACTTGACCCAAAAAGTAACCTTAAGTACCTCTTTAATTAAATTGGATTGAATCAAACTGACCTATGCCTCTCATCATGATCAACAATCATCATGAGATGATCAATCAATCAAATTGGGTCAAACCAAGTCAAACATAAGGGTTGACCAAGTCAACACTTAACCAAAATGAAACATAATGTAGCCAAAATTCATGATAGCCCAAATTGACTGAAACCATTGATTTAAGTTCATTCATGAACTATGTTTGATCATGACCAAGTCAACATTTGAGCCTAACAACCCAATTGGCTACATGACCCAAGTTAACCCAACTTGACCTAAAAAGTCAAAATCTATCAAAACTTGATCTAAGCTAAATTGATTGAAACCAATGGGTCAAGTTCATTCCAAATCACTTGTTGAACTTGACCAAAGCCTCAATTGGCCAACTAGACCTAACCTAGCCCAATTGACCTTGAACCTAACTTGACCTAAAGGGTTATGTTGAGCCAAATTCAAACTTAACCAAAATTGATTGGAAACAAAGATACCAATCCACTTCATATGACTAACCAAACCTAAACCTACCCATGACCTAGCTCAAATAGGTCAAATGGGTCAACTTGACCCACTTGACCTAAATGAAGTCATATGAACCAAATTGAAACCTAAACCAAATTGAATCAAACCAAAGCCACCAAAATATTTCAAATGGTCATATGAACTTGACTCAACCCTTAGTTTGACCCAATTTGACCAATTGGTCAACTTGACCCAAGTTGACCCATTTTGACCTAAATGGGTCAACATGAGCCAAACCATACCAAATGAACTCCAAATCAATGAAACTTGGCCAAACCTATTTTCTCAACTTACCCAACATATCAAATTCAAAATCAGCCAAATGACCATTCTACACCTAGTCCATAGAACAAATTTTGGTCAAATCCATGGGGCATTTGTTCAAATCCTCTTCATACCTACTTGATACTCTTTTAATAGGTCAAGTAAACCTTATGGAGGGGGTGCACCCAACCCAATGGGTTTGAATCAGTCAAACTTGACCCAAGGCCAAAACTGAGCACATGGCTCAAATTGGCCACATTGGAATCATGCTACCAGTCAATTTGAGCACATGGGGAGTTACAATTCCACTCCCTAGACTAAACCAACCATGTGCAAGCCTCTAACAGATCAAACAACCCACTGCCTAAGGTCAATTGGATCAAAATGGCAAGTGAAGCTTCGATCGTCTGATTACCTAAGAGGGAGATATACTCCCCCTAATTCACTTCAATTCCAACAGAGCCTAATTCGATTGAAGCATAGGAAGCTAGAGGAGCCATTTGAGAGCCTTCCCAAGCTTCTTAGAGAGTTAGAATTTGCCATTTCTCATTTCCCTTAAGCAAAATAGGGAGCTCAAGGATTTGCCAACTTTCTCCACACACCAAACCAAGTCAATTCCCTGTGCACACTCCCTCAGGAGACCATGTCGAGCTTGCCCAACCTCTTTCCCAAGCTCCAAATGCTAGGGGAGATCCACTTCAATCAAAATTGATCTCACTAGGATGAGGAGTTGGTCCATAGAGCTATCCACTCAACCTCAAGAGCTAAAACTTTCACCAAAGCTTCATTCATATGAAGCTCCTCCAAGAGAATCGAGCACCGGTGAGGTATGACATTTTCTAACCATTAAACTCAATGTGGTGTGGAGCTTTGCGAAAGAAATTTTTATCCCATGGAATTATGACCATTAGATGTGCTTGCCATTAGGTTTAGATGGTGTGGGTTGAGTTTCAATCCAATCCAAGCTCGATCGAGCTCAAATATTCCCTTCAAAAGTGGATGGTCTCCATTATTCTTCAGAGATGAATAAGGATGATCTCTGGCCATCCATCCATGCATTTTGGATGGACAACCAAGATTAAATCACATTTTATATCTTATTTTATCCCTTCTAAAGGATTAAATCCTAGCTATTCAATCCTTGATCGACGGTAGGCAAAAGCATAACACCGCGCATGCTATGATGTGATGTTAAGTGGCCACTCAAAGGATGATGCGTGTAAAGCTGAGTCAGTATGATGTGGGATTAGGAATTAATTAAGGTTTAAATAATTCTAATCCTCTAAACTTCTAAAATTCATATCTCTCTAAAGAAAATTGGAAAAATATGAGGTAATTTTCCGAAGATAATTCAATCTAGAATATTCTAAAATTTGTTTTAATGGATTTTGAATATTATCTTTATCTGATTTTAGGTTTTATTGGAAATATTAATTTACTAATTACTCCATAGTTAATCCACTAATTAATCTCAAACATCTTGAGTGTATTTTATTGGATGACTTCTACCTCCCCTATTTTTTTTAGAATGTATTGGTTGCTTAATTGCAAAAATTGTTAATTCATTTTCAAATTACCCCCCTTAATGTAATTAAAGATAATTAAGGATTTGATTAGTGGTTTAATCTATTGTTGAAGTTGATTAAGGTCAAATTCAGTGAATGGGAGGTTTTGGAAATAATTTTGTGGAATTTCTCCTAAGCTATTCTTTAAACCCATTTTCCTTCTTAATCCTCTTAATTAAGGGCTAATTCACTAATTACCTCTTAATTAATTTTATAAAATTCTAAAACTTTTCAAAACTTAATTAATCTACTTTGGGTAGATGCTTAGGTGTTCAAGAGCCTAAGTTCACTAAGAAAATCAAAACTCAACTCATATGTGAGGGTGTTTTGAAATTACTTAAGTTAAACCCCTTAGCTTAATAAATCATTAATCATGAGCCAAATTGCATTAGGCCCCTTTCTTCCTAGGTGCATTACAAATTTAAATTCCTTGTGAGGTTTTATGTCATCTCATTGGCTCATAATTATTTGATTAACTATGCTAAGGTGGTGTAGGTAAGGGATAATTAACATGTTTAATTCATACCTTAACCTAATAAAAAATATAAAAATGAATCTAATCACCTAAAAATTAAACAAAAATGTCAAACATATGTGGGGGTTAGTAATATCAAACACAATTCACATTTTCAAAATTAAGTCAAATTTAAGATCAAACAAAAATCATATTAAATAAACTTTGATTTACTTTAAGCTTTCTTATTTCAGAAGATTATCTTTAGGATTTAATTGAAGTAAATGCATTTACATGATTTCATTACTTTAGTTCTTTTCTAACATGCTAAATATGTGTGTCATATGGTTTCATGCATCCATGCTTTTCAAAAATCAAATTTAAAATGAAAATGTTTCCTTTATGTCAAATTGCATGTGTTGGCTAAAGTAAGAATATGAGTGGCTATTATCACTATTAAATTCAAATTATTTTCGAAAAAATATGGATCAATTATCAAAATTGAAAGTGTGTTACTTATATCTTACTTATGATTTTGCATGTGAGTAAATTATAAGAATGTGCTTAGTGTAGGTTTTCCTTCTCTTCTCTTTTAGTATAGTTTTGAATAGGATTTGGCAAAGTGTATGGCTCATTTGAAAAGAACCTAACACTTGCCTAATTCCATATCCTATTCATTCTATACCATCACTTAGAAGGATACCTATGCTTGCACATATAAATTACATAAATAAAGATAAATCAACCAACACCAACTTTTTTATTCTTTCTTTTCCATTCATTTCTTTTGTACATGCTTGTATTTAAGGAAAGTGGTATATTAGTCTAGACAACCCCGAGATTGTGAGGCTTTAAGTAGCCCTAAGTAGGTCTTGTACCTTGCACCTCTGGTTTACAATGGCATCACTTATGCCTTTCATACATTCATGTGTGCATGTGAAAGTTGGATAAGAAACCCCTTTGCTACTTAATGAAAAATCATGCATCATAAAATTTCAAATTTGCTTAAGTAAATTACCTAGAATGCATCATAAAGTGTGTTAAATATTCCCATTTGCATGTATAGATATGTTTAGACTCATTCATATGCATGTTATACATGTTGGGAAAGAAGTGAAGTGATGTATGTTTTGTGAATTTTGTTCATTTTACTTAATCTTAAAATGCCTATTCTTTTCAATAGGTTTGTTTAGAGTTCATCTAAACTTAAGATGGATTAAAACACTTAATTAAAACATCCACTAAACAAAACTAAAATATGAATCCACTTTAGAAATTACTTAGGTTAGGTAAGGAAAGAGAAGTTCTCTTCTCTTTCTCTCTCTTTATAACTTAGTAATTGATTGTAGGATTCACTTAAACCCAATCAAAACATAAAATAAAATCAATCCAAAATAATTAAATCACTTAAATGAAATCCTCCTCTAAGTTGAATATGCTTCACACTTAGGAAATTCTAAACTTAAAGCCATAGCTAAGCACACCACACAAACCTCTAAAGCACACACATTAGGCTAAGCCACCACTTCTAGCTTTTGGTTAAGGCGGTGCATGATTTGATGCATTCTTTTGTTTTGAGATACATGTTTTAGTCTAGATGTTAGGGTGAATGTACATAGAATGAATGGTTGGGCGATCTTAGGCTAACCATTGTCTTCTGCAGGGGATTGTGCTTAAGGGGCATTGTAATAAATAAAAATATAAATTATTTTGCTGTGTAGGTGCTTATACCCCTAAGCATGATCCAATAAGCCAGGTGGACTTAGTCACCCATGTGTGGGGTGATAAGTCCAATATACATGCTTGGGATTTGGTGGTTTGTTTAGCTAACCTTTGTTTTGCAAGTGTTAGCTAGATTTACTTTTCCTTTTCATGTAATTTTTGCAATTAGGATTTTGGAATGATTATTATGGGATTAGGATGAGCATTGGTCATAAGATCTCATCTTATACACCATGTGAAGCCTTTGGAGCATCACATTCCAACCATCCAAAAGAAGGAATCAAAGAAGAAGAAAGAAGAAAGGAAGAAGAAGAGAAGAAGAATGAAAGAATGAAGTTGAATACCCCCATAACAATGAGTTCCTTGCATAATTGTATGTAATTCATTTATAATCTAGGTTGTATAAGGGTAGAGCCAAGCTACCCAATTTGTTTTTGGGTTTGTACGGTGGTACCTGACCACAATGGCCTCTTATTCTTTTGCAATTAGATTTATAAATTGATTGATAATTTATTTAGCTTGTGCATTAAGTGGCATCCTTTTTCTAGTTTCTTCCTTGCTTTATGTATGGCATGGATGTGGATTAGGTTCTTAGAAAAAAATAAATCTTCTACCAAATCTAACAATTCAAAACTAAAAATAAAGAACTCATAACCTCACCTAAAGCTTAGGCTAAAGATTAAAATAAAAGAATTAGCAACCCCTTAGTTGGCTGAGTACTTCTTTTATAACATCATGCACAAATGTATATTGTTTTCACTCTTAATTGGAGGGCTTCCACCTTTTCCGGTGAAACTTGGCTTGACCTTTGAGAGCCATGGTGGAAACACACCTCCTCCCTTCTCGCTGATTTTGGCCAATAATCTCATTTCTCATGCATTAGGCATATGAATCCTATTTGCCTGAGTCAAAATGATTGTCCAAAAATAAAAATAAAAATAAAATCTGAATTGCATTAGATTCATGTCATTTAAAGCATGCCCTTACATGATCTAGTCTCTTTAGGGAGTGATTTATGGACTTAGTCTCTTTCTAAATAAATAATATCCTAACTATCTTGCATAAAGCATATGACTTGCCTACATGAATTTAAAATCATAGGAGGAGTTAGTTGGCGACCACCCCAAGTGTAAGTCCAAAAGTGATGGTTTGCCTCTCTTTTTAGAGGCAAACCAAAAGCCCATTTTCACCTTAGATTTAATGATTTCTTGCCAAAGCTCCCTAGATTTAGATTCTGAGGTTGCTCTCCCCTTTGTGGGCCATAAGCCTAAATCCTCAGCTCTTAGGCATTTCCATCATCTTCTGTTGTGGAATCATAAGCCCTAAATTTCTAATGAAAAATTCTACTCAAACAAATTAAATCAATTTCATAAATGTAAAGCCCAACCTTAGGATAGTTTGAGATGTTTAGGTTTCCTAGCATCGTGGTCATCTCTTACTTATCTTCCTTTGGCTTTGATAATAAATTCCTCTCATTGATCAATCCCATTTGATCTTTTAAAATAAATCGATTGATAGTCCTACGTATTAAAATCTTTTGAGAAAAAAATTATTTACCTTAATCGAGAGTATTCCTATGGGTTCTCATTCTTTAGGATGTAATTAATTATGGGGGCTTGCCCCTGTAGGGAACTTAACAAACCTGATTTAAAATAAACCTTTCTTTATATTTTCATGTAAAGTATGGGAAGAATCTTTGGTACATATGCAGACCCATTGTCCTTAGAATTCCTTGTTGAAGTGATTAGGTCCATTATAGGGTGGTGACTTCTATCTTTCGAGATAGTACACCTCTCCTCAATGTCGTGCCTGATCACCCTCAATAAGAACATCTGCAAATCTACGTGGTGTCCCAATTAAAGGTGTATATTTCTATTTTCATTTTGTCCTCTCAGAAAGGATAGATGAAGGCGGAAATATTTCACCATAGATTTTTCTAGCGACTCCGCTATGGATGGTTCCTCTCTCCATCTTTGGTAAATGATCATTGCCTTCAAGTATCGATAGTGGGCTTGTACTTTGGTATAAATCTAAAACTATCTTTCTTTCTGTTGGCACTTAGCTCATTTCATTCTCAAGTTAAGCTAGCCAACATCTTTAGGTTTTAGGACCTCACCCCTTGTTGGTCTTAAAACCCCCGTTGGGTTCTCCAATGGGAAAAAATAAAAAGATCTAAATAAAAGAAAACATTTAAAGTCTTCCTTCTTATCATTTTTATGATAAGGAAAGTTTATTTTAAAATAATAAAGACCCAAATTTATTGAATGAAGATTTTATTTCCAATTAAAAATAATATCATTTGGAAATGCCACTTAAACATATCTCATATATGATTTTGAATTCCCTCTTTCAAAAGCAATAATCAAACATAAAATAAAATTTTTTACATTTGCAAAAATAAGATTGACTTCCATTTCTACATACCCAAATTTGTTGAATGGAAGTCTTCTTTTCAGAAATCAAAACTTAACAATCATATTTTCCAAATTCAAACACATTTGGAACTTCATTTAGCATACTCAAATTTATTAAGTGAAGTCTCCAAATTCAAAACCATAAATTTTTAAACGCATTTGTAACTTCATTTAGATACTCAAATTTTCTAAGTGAAGTCTCCAAATTCAAAACCAAAAATTTTCAAACACATTTGGAACTTCATTTATCATACTCAAATTTGCTAAGTGAAGTCTCCAAATTCAAAACCAAAAATTTTCAAACACATTTGAAATTTTGTTTAGCATACTCAAATTTTCTAAGTGGAGTCTCCAAATTCAAAACCAAAAATTTTCAAACACATTTGGAACTTCATTTAGAATACTCAAATTTGCTAAGTAAAGTCTCCAAATTCAAAAAAAAAAAAAAAATCTCAAGCACCTTTGGAACTTCATTTTTTTAGCATACCAAATTTGCTAGAAGTTTCCATTTTCAAAACCAAATAAAAAAACATTTTAACACATCTTTTGGAATCTCATTTAGTATCGAAATTTGCTAAGTGAAATTTCCATTTATAAAATTAAATGGAACTTCATCTTTGGCATACCATATTTGCTAAAGTAAAGTCTCCACTTTTAATCAAAATAAATCAAAACCAAAGGAAACACATTAGGATTTCCTAGCATACCCAAATTTGCTAAGGATCCTAGTTTTACAAAAATCAAAATATCCAATAATAAATGAAACACTTTAGGATCTTCTTAGAATACTGAAATTTGCTAAGAATCCTATTTTCAAAATGATCTTTCAAAAACACACTGGGGTTCTTCACTTATCATACCTAAATTTGCTAGTAGAATTCCAATTTTCAAAATCAAACAAAAGTCACAAAAAACAACTTTTTTAAATACTTCATAACATACAAATTTGCTAAGTAAAATTCCAAATCAAAAAGCAAAACCAGTTGACCCTTACTTTAACATACCCAAATTTGTTAAAGGAAAGGGTGTTGACCTCATTTTTAGAAGACATCATTTTAGCAATAAAATCATTTCAAGTTCAAATGAGGATTTCCTACTTCAAAATTCAAAGTCAAACTTAAAGTCAACTCTAGTCAACCTAGAGTTGACTTAAGTAGACCCACTTGGTCAAAAAGTCAACCACAAAAATTTGACTAAATTAAAACACCAAAAATATTCCAAAATATCAAATAAATATTTGTGATCATAATAACAAAGAAATTTGAGTTCATTAAGGCCTAGATTAAGTAAATTAAATTCCTTAAATCAAAATGACTTAAATAGGCTACATTGAACTCAAACCCAAGGAAAATTGAAATAAACCTAAGATGATTGTCCTAAATCATATGAAGATGGTAATAGGACATAACCCAATTCTCTATTAAGTTTAATTGGGTCAAATGGGTCATTTGACCCATAAGAAATTAGGTTTAACTCATCTTAACCCAATTTGGGTTAAGTGAGTTAAACAAAATATTAGAAGGTGGAAATTAAAAATTACTTTAATCAATACATGTGGGAAGGAGATTAATCCTCTTAAACATTATTAATGAGGTAATTAACCTCCTTAATTAATAAAATCAAAGAACTAAATAAAAAAATAAAAAATAGAATAAGAGAAGGAAAGATCCTTTTTTCCTTCCTTATCTCCCCACCTCTTCAGCCTAGACACTTGTAAGGCGGGGGGGGATCTTAGCTACCTTCCAAGGATCCTCCATCACTAAAACCGTCCAAGGGAAGCCAAGGAAGGGCATAAGAGCTTCGGCCATATAGGAAACCAAGCATAGACACTTCCCCAAGGAGAATTAAGCTCACATACATCCTCACATATCCAAACCGAAGCAAAATGAAAGTTCCCCCTCCCTCCAAGTGCTCTCAACCATTGTGAACCATCAAAACCAAAAATCCAATCCAAAGCTTGGTCTAGAGATCAAACTACAAGGAATTGGCTCAATTCCTCTGGCGCAAGGCTTTCTCTTGAAGAAACGAAGCTATTGGAATTGATTTCAACCTCTGGAACTCCCTAAATCAAGGTATGCCATTGATGACCCCTCTTTTTCTTCAAAGATTTCATCCTTGATCATTTTCCCATAAAGCTTGTTCTCCAATGAGATCAAGCCATATGGATTGAAAGAATACCTTTCAACGATTGTGTAGCACATTAAATCATCCAATTTCATTACCTATATCAAAAGATATGAACCAAATTCCATGGATAGTCCCCGGCTCCCGATGGGGAGACAAAAAGAAAGATGTCAGGATCTAATTCGATTAAATCCTTTTAAGAATCACGAATGATCCGTCCATCCGCGTTGACTAGGATCATCCAGGATCAACCCGCGTGTGACATGTTTTGATCACGGGAGCGGGATCAAGGACCGTTGATCTCTCGATGATGGTCCAAAACTAATCGCTCATTTTAATGTCGCATGGGACATCACTTAAAATCGTTAAAAGCGTTAAACAATGATTTAATTAATTAAAATAAATTTAGAAAACTTCTAAAATCATATAAAATCAAAGAAAAATTAGAAAAACATAAATAAAATCTCTATGGATTTGTCTTGATAAGAGGAATCCATACAAATAAAAATCTCCAATTTTTATTTGGTACTTTTTCTTAATTTGGGTTTAATGGAAAAACATTAAACCTATTACTCTCAAATTAATTATCCAATTAATTTGAAACTTTGGGAAATGAAATTAAGCATAAAATACCTTAGATAAATTTATGGGATTTAATTCTCAATTCAAATGAAATTGTAATTTTATGTGTATTAACCTTTAAATTAATTAAATTAATTATCCTTTAATGAAATAATTAGAAAACTTTAATCTAATAACCTTAAATCAACTTAATAAATATTAATGAACATCAAAAAATTAATTAAAACTAATCAAACCTATATGAACCTAATAGATCATTAATTAATTCAATTCGGTAATTAAAAGAATTAAATAATTCAATTAATAAACCTGAACTTAATTAAATCATAATAAATCAACCAGTTAACCAAAAATTGTAAATAAACCATCATTGGAAAGTTATTTCAGTGAAGAATAAGTGAAAAATAAGATCTTTTAATGAATCTTAATAAATTAGGCTTAATTTAAGTTTTAATGAAATAATTAAAACCTTAATTACACCCTAACTACATCTAATCAAGTTGAAACTTTAGGGATATAAAATTGGCATGTAACCCCACTTTCCATAATTATCTCAAACCCAATTGGTCTACAAATTTGGAATTCTTGATTTTCCAAATCTCTAGGTCAATATGAACTAAATAATAATTAAGAATAATCATTAATTCATTGAATCAATAAATAAATTGAACTAATAAAATAAACATCAAATACTTAGTAATTTATCAAAACTTTCTAAATCAAAGAATTTAATCAAATATCAAAATTGTAAGAAAATCAATACTTAATGAAATTCAAACATAATTAAACATCTTAAGTTAAGTTTAATGAAACCACTCATCCTTAATGAATTTAAATAATGAATCTAAAACTTAGGTTAATTAAATCAGATTAAGACTAATCTATGAACAAACCTAAGGTATTAATTCATATTAATAAATTTAAACCTTAAGCTTACAAATCCATGATTTAATATCTTAAGTTAAATTGAATGAAATCAAACTTAAATCATACTCTTTAAATTAACATAATCAAATGAAATCCATGTAACTTAATTCAAAATGAAATAAATCAAACAAATTAAATCAAACAAAGCAATTCAAATAATGAAATAACATAAATCAAATCCAAACATAAATGAAATCAAAAGGATTAATTAAAATACTTAAGGACTTTAGTTAGACTTTGTTAGTTCTCTTTTCTCTTTGGAATAGAAAAGAAATGACACCACATAGAGTTTAGAATATTTTATTTAGATGATCAAATATGGCATTAAGGAATAAACATATTATCTCAAAAATAAACATGCTCATGTAATGGATTTGATCATTTCAATAAAAGACTCCAAGGCTAATGGGTCTTTCGTGTAGCGAGTATTTTCTCACACTACATGGAGAGTAGAACATGGTCAATTTTATCCTGGATCATGGTTCCTATAAAGGCAAGTCTCTATAGTTAATTACATCTTAGGAAGGGTCTCTTCTTAAGAATACTCTTGATTAAAAAATAAGTGGTTATTCCTAAAGACTACTAAGGCAGCTTTCAAAGGATTGATTTTGGAAATTCAATTGGAGAGGTCCAAATTGGAGAGAGTTATTTTCATGAGTTAAATGGAAAAGAGTAGGAAATGTCTATTGATAGGGATGCCTAGTAGACATTTCATCTATCCTATGATTGGGCTTCAAATTTGGGATTTAATTTTAGAATTTAAGTTATCATTTTCTTAAAATCTAGGGCTTAGATTCTAGCGACAAGACTAGAAATGCCTAGGTTGAAGACTTATTCCTAAAAGGATGCTTCAACCTAGTCTTGGTGCTTCTAACACATGTCATTGTTGACCTAGTTCTATTCTTGGGAATCATTGGTCATTCTCTTCACTTGAAGGAACAAACCTATCCCGACTCTTACTTACAACCGCTGGAGAAGGTCGTAACACCTAAGCACATTTTAAAACCATGAGGCTAAGTCATATGAATGCAAGATGGTTTGTAGTTTTAGGAAAGAAATCTATGAACCTAGACTTACTCCCAACCCCTAAGATTATGTAGGGTATGAATATGCACCTAACTAATGCTATTTTTCAGATTTTTATAATTTTTTTTACTCAATATTTATTTTAGGCCATAGGAATACAATTTATGCCTAATGCATATAATTAGAAAATGATTATGGGCCAAATCAGAATAGAAGAAGGTGTATTTCCACCATAGGCTCTCAAAGGTCAAGCCCAAGTTCTCTGACAAGGATGGAAGTCCTTGATTAATCAAGAGTGAAATAATATGATTATGCATGATATTAAAACATCCAACTAAAGGGTTTCTACATATTTTATCTTGCTTTAATGGCCTAGGCTTTTATATGAATATTATTAGTTATATTTATTTTATATTTCAGTTGATTTAGTTGGGTATAAAATTTAGTTTATCCTATGAGCCCACGTCCAGGCATACATCACAGCACAAACATAGCACATAAAGAAACCTAAGAAAAGCATGTTGTTTCTATTGTGCACCCAAAATAACTTAAGCCAAATTAAATTATAGAAGAAAAAGGCCAATGTAGTTGGGTACTGTTGTACACCCCGAAAGAAAGAAAATTGGGCATGAGTTCTGCCCTTATATAATTCAGCCTAGAACTACAAGTTTAGATCTATGGGTCTTCTTTCCAGGAAAGTCTCTTTCTTCAAACATATCCATCTCCATAGGGGACCACCATCTCACGGTTGGGTCACTCTGCTAATCCTAGACCCATAGATCCTAACCTAATTCTAAGCTCAGTTTACATTTAAAATTCAAAAGAAAACCTAAGCCGCAAAATAGATGTTAGAATACACAGATAAAGCAATTTATATTTCACAAACATACGGGTTTAGCATTAGTTTTTTTGCCACGTCTATGGACTATGTTAAGGGATTTTAGCACTTCAAACAATAATTTTATGATTTATTTATTACAGTGATCCCTTTAACACAGTCCCCTACAAAAAATAATGTTAAATCTAGAAAGAAGGCCCTAACATCCAGTCTAACGAATAAGCAAACCTAGGCATCCAGTCTAAAGCAATACACCACATAGAAATGTGAAGCACAACATATCACAGGAGATTAAAAGAAAATCACAGAATGATCTAACCTAGATCTAGGGTCTGTGACCTAAGTAATCTAGTGTGTGTATAAGTGGGGTTTGTGTGGTAAGTCTTTGCTAGGCCTTTAAGTTTAAGTTTGAAGTTTGAAGTCTGAATTGGTTTAATTTTTACCATTGGTTGATTTCAATTCAAATGGTTTAATGATTTAATTTCCTTTTTATGTTCATTTTATTTGGTTAAAGTTGTATAAGTTTTCAAGAATGAGAAATAGAATGAATTCCATTTTAAAGTGAAACTCACTTTATTCCGCATCCTAAATCCTAATAAAGTTTCCAAAAAAATCCTTAAGTATTTTAATTAATCCTTTTGATTTTATTTATGTTTGGATTTGATTTATGTTATTTCATTTGTTTGAATTACTTTATTTGATTTAATTTGTTTGATTTATTTCATTTTGAATTAAGTTATATGGATTTCATTTGATTTGGCTTATGTTAATTTAAAGAGTTTGATTTAAGTTTGATTTCTCAATTTAACTTAAGATATTAAAACATGGATTTTAAGCTTAAGGTTTAAATTTATTAATATGAATTAATACATTAGGTTTGTTCATAGATTATTCTAAACCTAAAGTACTGAGGTTTTAGATTCATTATTTAAATTCATTAAGGATGAATGGTTTTATTAAATTTAACTTAAGTTGTTTAATTATGTTTGATTTTCATTAAGTATTGATTTTCTTAAAATTTTGTTAATTGATTAAATTATTTGATTTAGGAATCTTTGATGAATTACCCTAAGTATTTTTTATGTTTATTTCAGATTAATTCAATTTTATTTATTGATCCAATGAATTAATGATAATTCTTAATTATTATTTAGTTCATATTGACCTAGAGATTTGGAAAATCAATAATTCCAAATTTATAGATCAATTGGGTTTGAGATAATTATGACAAGTGGGATTACTTGTCAATTTTATGTTCCTAAAGTGTCAGCTTGATTAGAGATGTAATTAGGGTGTAATTAAGGTTTTAATTATTTCATCAAAACCTAAATTAAGCTTAATTTATTAAGATTCATTAAATTTTATTTTTCACTTATTCTTTACTAAAATACCTTTCCAATGAGGTTTATTTATAATTTTAGGTTAATTGGTTGATTTATTATGATTTAATTAAGTTCAGGTCATTTAATTGAATTATTTAATTTTTTTAATTACCTAATTGAGTTAATTAGTGATCTATTATGTTTATATAGGTTTCATTAGGTTTAATTAATATTTTGATGTTCATTAATATTTATTATGTTGATCTAAGGTTATTAGATTAAAGTTTTCAAATTATTTTATTAAAGGGTAATTAATTTAATTAATTTAAAGGTTAATACATATGAAATTACAATTTCCCTTGAAGTCAGAGAATTAAATCCCCAAAAATTTACCTAAGGTATGTTTTAAGCTTAATTTCATTTCCCCAAAGTTTCAAATTAAGTAGATTATTCATTTGAGAGGAATTAGGGTTTACTATTTTTCAATTAAACCCAAATTAAGGAAAAAGTACCCAATAAAAATTGGGGATTTTAATTTCTGTGGATTCCTTTCATCAAGATGAATCCTTAGAAATTTTATTTGTATTTTTTTGAATTTTCTTTGATTTTATATGATTTGTAGAAATTTTTTGAATTTATTTTAATTAATTATACCGTTGTTTAACAATTTTTTAACAGTTTTAAGTACCGGGTCCCACACATTTTCATTAAAATGAGCGGGATTAGTTTTGGACCGTTTGATCAGAGATCGAACGATCCTGATCCCATGGTTCCGCGGGATAAAGATGCATGTCGCACGTGGGTTGATCCGCGGGGCGATCTAGCCGTCCGTCATGGAGGTCTATTCCATTTTTTTAAAAGGGATTTAATTAGATTAAACTGCTTAGATCTGGACTGTCCATTTCTTTTAAAAGAAATGGATGGTCCATATTTCGTCCCCCCAAACTCTGCGGGAGTCAAGGACCGTCCATGATTTTTGGTTAATATCTTTTGCTATAGGCAATGAAATTAGGTGATTTAATATGCTACATGATCATTGAAAGATCCTCTTGAAATCCATACAGCTTGATCTCACTGGAGAACAAGATTTATGGGAAAATAACCAAGGAAAGCTTTAAAAAAGTCATCAATGGCGTACCTTGATTTAGAGAGCTTCAAAGGTTGAAATCAATTCCAAAAGCTTCGTTTCTTCAAGAAAATGCCTTGCTCCAAAGGAATTGAGACAATTCTTTGTAATTTGATCTTTAGACCAAGCCTTGGATTGTATTTTTGGTGTTGATGGTTCACACTGATTGAGAGCACTTGGAGGGAGGGGGAGCTTTCATTTTACTTCAATTTGGATGTGTGAGAGTGTATGTGAGCTTAATTTTCCTTGAGGAAGTGTGTATATCCTATTTCTTACATGGCCGAAGCTCTTTATGCTCTTTCCTTGGCTTCTATTGGTCAGTTTGGGGATGGGAGATGCTTGGAAGGTAGCTAAGATCCCCCCTCTGCCTCACAAGTGTCTAGGCTAAAGAGGTGGGGATAAAGGGAAGGAAAAAAATGGAATTTTCCTTCTCTTTGTCCATTTTATTTATTTATTTTTGATTTTATCATTTAGGTGTTTGATTTTATTAATTAAGAAGGTTAATTATCTCATTAATAATGTTTAAGATGATTAATCTCCTTCCCACATGTATTGGTTAAAGTAATTTTGAATTTCCATTTTCTAATGTTTTGTTTAACTCACTTAACCCAAATTGGGTTAAGATGAGTTAAACCTAATTTCTTATGGGTCAAATGACCCATTTGACCTAACCACACCCAATAGGGAGTTAGGTTATGTCCTATCATTATTCCCATATGATTTAGGACAATTAATTTAAAGTTATTTTGATTTTTCTTAAGTTTGAGTTCAATGTGGCTTATTTAAGTTATTTAGATTTAAGGGATTTAATTTACTTAATCTTGGCCTTAATCAACTCAAATTTATTTTCTATTATGTTTACAAATATTTATTTGATATTTTATAATATTTTTGATGATTTAATTTAGTCAAATTTTAGTGGGTTGACTTTTTGATCAAGTGGGCCCACTTAAGTCAACTCTAGGTTGACTAGAGTTGACTATTGTTTGACTTTTAATCATCATGGATTGATGTTTATTGATTGTTGATTTGATTAGTTGATTTTGAATTTAGATGCTTGAGTTGATCCTACCTAAGATAAATAGGTTAGATCCAACCTAAGGTGAATTCTCCAGGTCACTTGGCATAGTGTCCTAAGCATTAAATTAGAAGAATCCTATTTGTGATTAGGATCTCTTAAGTGCCAAATTAACCTCATCAAAAAATGAGGTCAACAGACTTTTGGAAACCTCATTAGGATTTAGGATGCGAAATAAAGTGAGTTTCACCTAAAAATGAAATTCATTCTATTTCTCATTCTTGAAAACCTATACAACTTTAACCAAATAAAATGAACATAAAATTGAAATTAAATCACTAAACCATTTGAATTGAAACCAACCAATGGTAAAAATTAAACCAATTCAAACTTCAAACTTTAAACTTAAACTTAAAGGCCTAACAAAGACTTACCACACAAACCCCACTTCTACACACACTAGATTACTTAAATCACGGATAGATCTAGGTTAGATCATTCTGTGATTTTATTTTAATCTCCTGTGATATGTTGTGTTGTGATTCACATGTCTATGTAGTGTATTGCTTTAGACTCTATGCCTAGGCTTGTTTGTTCGTTAGAATAGATGTTAGGACGTTCTTTCTAGATTTAACATTATTTTCTGCAGGGGATCGTGTTAAAGGGATCATTGTAATAAATAAATCATAAAATTATTGTTTGCTTGTAGGTGCTAAAAATCCCTTAACATAGTCCATAGGACAGGTGGGCTTGGCAAGAAACTAATGATAAGCCCGTATATTTGTGAAATATAAACTGCTTTGGGTGTTGTGTGTATTTCCTAACATCTATTTTGCAGGGCTTAGGATTTTCTTTTGAATTTAAATGTAAATCTGAGCTTAGAATTAGGTTAGGATCTATGGGGTCTAGGATTAGCAGGAGCTGACCCAACCAGGAGATGGTGTGGTGGTCCCCCGTGGAGCCCGATGGATGTCCATGAAGAAGGAGACTTTCCTGGAAAGAAGACCCATAGATCTGAACTTGTAGTTCTAAGTCGGGTTGTATAAGGGCAGAACTCGACTGCCCATTTTTCTTTCTTCCGGGGTGTACAATAGTACCTGGCTGTATTGGCATTTTTCTTATATAATTTAATTTGTCTTGATTTATTTTGGGTGTGCAATAGAAATGCCATGCTTTTCTTAGGTTTCTTTCTGTGCTATGTTTGTGATGTGATGTATGCCTGGATGTAGGCTCACAGGATAAGCTAAATCTTCTACCCAACTAAATCAATTGAAATATAAAATAAATATAACTCATAATATTCATATAAAAGCCTAGGTCATTAAAGCAAGATAAAATATGTAGCAACCCCTTAGTTGGATGTTTTAGTATCATGCATAATCATATTATTTTACTCTTGATTAATGAAGGACTTCCAACCTTGCTAGAGAACCTAGGCTTGACCTTTGAGAGCCTATGGTGGAAGTACACCTTCTTCTATTCATTTGGCCCATAATCTTTTTCTAATTACATGCATTAGGCATAAATTTTATTCCTATGGCCTAAAATGAATCTTGAGTCAAAAAATTATAAAAATCTAAAAAATATGCATTAGTTAGGTACATCTTGATACCCTACATAATCTTAGGGGTTAGGGAGTAAGTCTAGGTTCATAGATTTCTTTCCTAAAATTGCAACAACCCAGCCATCTTGCATTCATATGACTCAGCCTCATGGTTTTAAAATGCGCTTAGGTGGCGTTAGCTGGTAGCCTTCTCTAGGCAGGTTGTAAGTCCAGAAGAGTCAGGGATAGGTCAATTCCCTCAAGTGAGGAAAATGGCCAATGATTCCTAAGGATAGAACTAGGTCGAGCATCTAACATGTGTTAGAAGCACCTGTAGACTAGGTTATGAAGCATCCTTTTAGGAATAAGTCTTCAACCCTAGGAATTTCTGCAGTCTTGTGCTGCTAGAATCTAAGCCCTAGATTTTAAGAAAATGACAACTTGAATTCTAAAATTAAATCCCAAATTTGAAGCCCAATCATAGGATAGATGAAATGTCTATTGGGCATCACAATATCAATAGACATTTCTTACTCTTTTCCATTTGACTCTTAAAAATAACTCTCTCCAATTTGGACCTCTCCCAATTGAATTTCCAAAAATCAATCCTTTGAAAGCTACCTTAGTAGTCTTTAGGAATAACCACTTATTTCTTTATTCAATAGTATTCTTAGGAAGAGACCCTTCTTAAGATGTAATTAACTATAGAGGCTTGCCTTTATAGGAAACCATGATCCCAGGATAAAATTGACCATGTTCTACTTTTCCATGTAGTTCAAGAGAAAATACTCTGGTACACTTATGACCCATTAGCCTTAGGAGTCTTTTATTGAAATGATTGAATCCATTACAGGAGAGCATGTTTATCTTTCAAGATAATATGTTTATTCCTTAATGTCATATTTGATCATCTAAATAAAATATTCCTAAACTCTATGTGGTGTCATTTCTTTTCTCTATTCTAGAGAAAAAATAATATCCAACAAAGGGTCCTCAAATCAAAATATAATTTCAAACATGAACCTATGGAAGCATCCTTCTAAAAATATTTGAATCCATCTTTCAACATACCCAAATTTGTTGGAGTTTGATTCATATTCAAAATTCCTCTTTTTAATCAAATATTTAAATCTTCTCTAATCCATTTGAACCACACTTAACACTTCCAAGATGTTGGATGTGGGTTCAAATTTTTAATTCAAATTCAAAAATCAACAAAAATAGAAATTTGATCTAAGCTCATTTCCTAAATTTGTAGATCTCAGCATCGATGCATTCTGATTCATTCTTTCGTTTTGGATGATTTAAAATGGTAGGCTCACAGAAGTTTTTATTCACTTTCCCTCATGACATGGACTTGGCCTTAGACTAGGCCAATTTTCCTTGATTGGATCATACCCAACTTATCCATTTTGGCAAAGGATTTGAGGGAGTGAGAATAACATGTGAGGGCACTCCTCCACGGTAGATGTCTTGTGGTGGCGGGTAGTCGATCATCCAGATTGATTTACCTTCAGATTCAGATATCTACTCATTGAAGAGGAAAGCAGTTGGAGTCCCACCAGCTTTAGTAGTGATAGTGATAGTGCTTACGCACCCATGGTTTCTCGTGCTACCCTAGTGAGGGCTAGCGTACACTCTTTAGTACCCTATAAGGGTAAGCTCCTCTGATTCCAGAGATTTCCTCCCTAGCCTTTGAGGTTGGGTCTAGTCCTCACTCTGCTCATCCTACCAGGACACAAAGGATAAATAAAAATAGCATGATCAAGCGGTATCATACTAGGATTGCCAGGGAGATGGAGGCTACTACGGGGTCAGTAGTAGAGGAGGTACCTACTTTAATCACCCTGCTGATTACAGTAAACCATTTTCATCCTCTCTTTGGGTTAGACAGAGAGGATGCTAGGAGGATTCATACTTCACCTCCACCAATGGTTTAGCATCAGCCCTCAATTACTTAGAGCAGGAGGTCATATGCCAGCCTCTAATCAATCTTGCACCACGTTGGTGGAGCTTATAGACATTTAGAGTTCGGAGCTCAATTTAATTTGAGAACCATCATCTTTTGTAGCATGGGAAAACATATTCGATAGGAGAGGGCTAGAGAGGCCCATACATCTATTCATATCAACAGTAGGGAGAGGCGGAGGTTCAGTCTCCAATCGGTAGCTTCTGCACTTGTCGACTTTCCAGCTAGGCGCGCTACGCATGTCGACCATACATATAGCATCCTACTTACTAGGACCAGTCATCACATGAGGACAGCTCCTATTCATAGAGAATCATTGGTGTCTCCACCACACAGCTCTACCCCTTGTCCTCCATCACCAGTTCACATTATAACATCTCCAGTTCCATCAAAGGCCTTGAAGGCCATTTTTGAGCCCCATTGGTGATCTGGTGGGATCTCCATACATTGTGGAGAGCGACCCCGAAGCATAGTGGTCGTCCCTTCACCAACTCCACCAGTTCAGACATGGAGATGGTAGCATATTGCAGAGGTAGGAGATGATAGCCCAACTGCGTTGATGATAGTGGAAGCTCCTAGGAATGTCACCCCTTTCATAGCTAGCGATAGGCAGGAGTGTGTCTCTTCTAGTGAGTACAGTCCTCATAGGATTGACTCTTCAATAGCAGGTGAGGTCCGATGCCTCTCAGTGCATGACAGTGATCACATCGGTCAACCAAAATCATTTGTTCCCATTCAGATTGATCATTTTCTCGAGGAGATAGTAGCACATTATCTTGTAGAGAAGAAGGAGATTCTGGGGTATGATTGGTCAGATGAGGAGAAGATTAGCTTTGATCCTAATGAAGATGATTTGTTGGGAGACTCGGAGTGCATGGTAGATACTGGGATCTCTCTGAGCGGCCATGGAAGGTGATGAGGTCAAGAAGACATAGCCCAATCAACACCTTATATCGCTTGAAGAAAAAGATAAGCGATAGATAGATGGCGAGAACTTGAGGATTTGTTGGCGTAATTTTAGTACCTTGAAATAAGCCTCAGTTCATCCTACTACGACAATTAGTCAGTTAGTGCATGTCTTGGACCTAGCCAAGACCTTACCTCCTGTTGAGCAAGGTAGCACTAGCTTGTATAGGAAGGTAGTGGAAAGCACCTCCATACAAGAAAAAAATATTAGATCCATGGTTGTACAGCAAGTGAAGGAAGCATTGGCTCAAGCACGGGGAGGATCATTGGTTCCAAAGGGTAGACCCTACCGGAGGAATTTGATGCAATCCATATCCCAAGGGTTTTGTGCCACCTTCCTTCAAAAGCTTTGATGGTAGTGGAAACCTAAGGCAGCATATAGCACACTTCAGGGCCAGTTGTTACAATGTCGGTGGTAGCAACGCTTTGCTATTCTGCCTCTTCATTAGTAGCCTAATAGGGATTGCTTTCGATTGGTATGTTGAACTTTCCAACAATTCAGCAAAGACATTTGCTAGGTTGCAGCAACTCTTTATCAAGAGGTTTGTTGGAGCTCAGCAAAGGATTATTGTAGGTGATCTCATTATAGCACAACAACACTTAGGTGAGTCCCTTATTGATTATATTCTCCGATGGTATAACCTGAGTATGAAATGCGAGCCGTAGCTATCTGAGCAGCATGCCATTGAGATTCTTCTAAAGAATATTCATGGCCCAGTTTCCTTCATGCTTAAGGGCTTCACTATCAAAACATTTGAGAAGCTAATCAACAAGATAGCTAGTCTACAAGGAGAGGCCAAATAGTTTCCTTTTCTAGACCAGTTTCCCAAAGCAAAGCCACAGAAGGTCTATAAGAAGAAGAGAAGCGGTGAGTGGTAGATAAGGAAACAACTATAGATTGTCAAGAGACCACAACTTAGCGACCTTCACTTCCACCTCCTTTAGCACCACCGAGGTAGCCATAGTAGCCTCCACATACCACCTCCTCACCATACCACCAGAATGGCACACACATACCGCTAGTAGCTATGATCCACCTACTCTTTTAGAGAAGCTTAATAAAATTTATTCATTTAAGAGGGAGATAATCAAAAAGATCTTTAAGAATCTCTTAAAGAAGCCTGATTTTTAGCTACCCGAGCCTAGGAGACCAGAGGAAGAATGCAAAAGTCATGATCCTAACATTTGCCCCTACCACTGTATACTAGGCTATGTTTTAGAGGATTGCTTCACATTCAAGGACTGGCTTGAACATAGCTTCAAGACCGTGTTGTAGTCATCCTAAGGAAATACCTTATGGAATAACCATCCTGTTCCATTAGGGTAATCATTGGGGATACTAGTAATCCTTCCAAAATTAAAGAAGGTTAGGATATTTCTTTATCCAAAACCTCTAAAAAGATCATCTAGAAGATCAAGAAACTTTCCTTATAGGTGCTTGAGTCAGCTCAAACCTCCAACATCAAGGATGGTTTGCAAGTTGCCAGTGCCAACTCGGGGAAATGGGGAGCTTAGCAGCAGCAGCAGAAGCATGAGTTGGCCAGGGATAGCCCCGTAGCGCAATCACCGACCAAGTCTAGCCTCTAGCCTACAGTTGTAGCTTTCACACTAATGAATTCCTCCACTTCAGCTAGTTCTTCTTCTTCTACTAGTAGAACTCTTTTATCGATGGATAAGGCACAAATCCTTACCCACTCACTTTACTTGATTTCTACTTTGTAACTCCAAACAAATCCAAGAAATTGAAGACAAAGCTAGCTTGATTTACATTTGTGCACTTCTGATGGGTTATCTACTTCTATTTTTAATGATAACTCTTCAAGTCAAAATAACTATAACAATTTCAATCTTCATCTTTCTGACTCAGAGTTAGACTTCCCTTCTCTGAATACTATGGGTTCACCTCTTGAGATAAACTTGGAATCATCTAATTCTGAGGGTCCCATAGGAGAAGCTATAGGTGAGCCTTATGTGCTGGTAGAATCTTCCATTACCCTTCCATAAGAGATCACCGAAGTCATCCTCCATAATGGCTAGGTTTTACCTCCTAGGGTAGCACCTCAAGATAGAGGAAAATAAGTCATTGGTACAGAGGATCGAGAAGCCCCTCCACAAGATGCTCCACCCTTGGATATGCTTGTAGAGGATCAGGCCAAGGTGGACTACAATGTCCTCTCTCATCTAAGAAAGTTGTCATCTAAGCTAAGCATATATGATGCCCTTATCTTATCCAAAGAAATGAGTGAATCACTAGTCAAGGCTATCCTTGATCTTGAAATATTCTTAGCTCAGCTGACCGCTATAGGTGAGGAGGCACATTATATAAAAGAAGCTCAGGCGATCACCTTCATAGATGAAGATCTTCTTCTGGGGGACTTGGAGCACAACTGTCCCCTTTACATCATAGTTGACAAGGACAAGTTCAAACTTGCCAGAGTTCTCATGGATCTAGGTGCATCGGTGAACATTATGAGTCTAAAGACACTTGCCTATTTGAGGTTTTACATCTCCACACTCCAAGGAGATCAAATGATGTTGAGAGGATTCAATGAACAAGGTGAGCAGAATTTAGGTTCCATAGTGTTACCTTTGGAGATAGTTGACTGGAAGACTGAAGCTAAGTTTTACATCATTGATTTGAATACTTTGTTCACTACTATGCTCGGTAGGCCTTGGATACATCAGAATAAAATAATTCCATCCTCCCTCCATCAGTGCATCAAGTTCAGAAAAGATGGGATTGAATACCATGTTAATGGAGATGAAAAGCCATTCTCAGTTAGAGAGGTTGAGATTAATGAGGATGCGACCTACTATCTTCCTCAAAACACCCATTTTTATGAACATGGAAAAAATTCAAATTCAAAAGCAAAAGAAAAAGAAAATGAAGAAAAAGAAAAGATAAAAGAATAAGAAATGAAAAATGAAAATCCAAGTGAACAAGAAAGGGAAATTGAAGAAGAAAAAGATCCGCATGCCACATTCCACTACAGTTCATTCCATCATATGGACATGTGGGTAAGATTACTCAACCTCCACTAGGTAGAGATAGAGGCAGAAATAGAGGCAGTTCCAGAGGTGGAAGACCCCTTGGTTGGCCATCAGCCAACAGACATCATGTTTCAGTTCATAGGAGTACCCTACTATTCATATAGACTTGGAATCTAGCTCAGAGGAAGAGTCTAATGTGATTAGTATACCAACCAACCCCTCTTAGCGGGTTCCATTGGAGGTGACTTTCAATCCAAGAAAAGATGAAGACCAGGCCTCCAGATAAAGTAAATTATTCAAATCAGGTTTATGTGAGACTATTAGGCAGTAGCTGGGAACCTTAGCTCTAATCTCACTAACATCTCAGAAAGTTGAAGGTTTAGTAGTTAAGGAAGTCCCTAAGTCTTCCAGTGATATGAAACCGAAGGGATACTTTTGGGATCATCATCCTCAAGTCCTGAAGGTGATATAGAACTTGAGGAGGATACATTTAAAGAATTGATAGAATTACCATTTGACTTTTACTCATCTTTTGTTCATAATCTTATACAAAAAGTTTTAGTTCCTCATACATGGTCCAGGCATAGGTCAGAGTACTTTGAAAAATTATGGAACAATACAGGCAGGGAAGCACAATCAAGAGTAGGATGAGGATTCGGTACAGTGGGTTTAGTTGATGATGAAGATTATTGCTTAATTGTTACCAATCATTTGGAGTCTAATAGGTTCTTTTCACACACCCCCAACTCTTATGAGAATGTGTGTTTAGAAACCTTAGATGATCCAGATGATCTCCAAATCAAAGAGGCACCACCAGAATTTGAAGAGGAGATTCATTCAATAATAGACAAGCTTACATAAATCAACCTCGGGATAGAAGAAACTCCACGCCTGACGTATATCAGTTCATTACTGAATGAACAAGAAACCAATGACTTAGTTATACTATTGGCTGAGTTTAAAGATTACTTTGAATGGAGTTAGGAAGATATGCCCGGATTATCTCCTGATGTAGCAGTCCGTAAGCTAGCAATAGATTCCAATGCTACCTCTATTAAGCAAGCTCCTAGATGCATGCGATTAGAAATTGAACAAAAGGTCATTTCTAAAGTCAAGAAATTGATCGATGTTATTTTTATTAGAAAAGAGAAATATCCTACTTGGTTAGCTAGTGTCATCCCAGTTAAGAAGAAGAATGCCCAAATTTGCATATGTGTCAATTTTAAGGACTTTAACAAGGCATGTCCTAAGGATGAGTTTCCTCTTTCTATACCAAAATTAATGGTGGACATTGGCTCATCTCACGCAGTGTTCTCTTTCATGGATTGGTAAGCTGGCTATAACCAAATCAAGATGTCTCTTGAAAATGAAAGAAACACTACTTTCCAAACCCCGATTAGAATCTTCTATTATATGGTCATGCCTTTAAGCTTTAAAAATGCTGTTGCTACATACCAATGGGCCATGACTCAGATCTCCAACGAACTCATCCATCATCAGGTTGAGTGTTATGTTGATGATCTAGTAGTCAAGAGCAGAGAGAGAAGAAGACCTCTTTGACTTAGAGTAGTTTTGAGCGGTTGAGATAATGTAAACTCAAAATGAATCTCCTGAAGTGTGCATTTGGAGTAGCTTCAAGAAAATTCCTTGGGTTTGTTGTCCGACAATGGGAAGAGAAATAGATCCAGAGAAGATCAAAGCTATCTTAGAAATGCCACCTCCTAAGAGTTTAACTCAACTCAGATCCTTCCAAACATGGCTATCGTATCTAAGATGCTTTATCTCCAACCTATCGTTGGATGCAAGCCATTTTCAGTACTTGTCAAAAAAATGCTAAGTTCAAGTGGGATGACAAGTTCCAGCATGCCTTTGAAGACATCAAGCAGTATTTGGTAAAGCTACTAGTTCTAGCAGCCCATGTCCCAGGTAGGCCACTCATTCTCTACACTACTGCATTGGATGACTCTCTTGGTGCTCTGTTGACCCAAGCCAACGACGAAGGAAAGGAGAACACTCTCTACCTCAGTTATTTTATTCCCGAAGTGAACTATCCACCTATTGAGAAACATTGCCTAGCTTTAATCTTTGCTTCCCAAAAGCTATGGATTTATATGCTCTCTCATAAGGTGAATTTGATCTTCAGAATAAATCCACTATAGTATCTCATGACATGGCCAACGCTATCTGAATGTTTGGCATGATGGTCCATGATTCTCTCACAGTTTGATATCACATTCATACCCCTCCGATCAAACTGTGTTTCTTTCATCACATTCGTACCCCTCCTAAGGACAGGCACTAGCGGATTTCTTAGCAACACACCCACTTCCTATTGATTCTTCGCTTAGTGACACTCTCCATAATGAACAAATCTTGAACTTAGGAGACCATCGATGGGAGATATATTTTGATGTTGTAGCTTCTTTTCACAAGGGAAGCACCACGATCTATTCTCCAGGAAAGCGGGTAGGAATAGTTCTCCTAGGCTGATGTGATGAGATTCTCATACTATCTTTCCAACCCCTACACCAACAATAAAGCTGAGTATGAGGCTTTGATGGTCAATCTAGAGTTAGCCATCACTAGCATCAACATCTTTGGGGATTCTCTGGTCATCAACAGATTGGATACTACGGCCGATGATTGAGACTTCATGGATGTAGCTAGGAGATGCCATCAGTGTTAGGTACATAGTGTGGTCCTCCACCAACCACCCAACATTCTACAGCCTACATTAGCCTCATGGACATTCGAGTGTTGGGGTACCAACATTGTGGGTCCAACCGATCCTCCTTCTTCCAAGGGGCATTGGTTCATCTTAGCTATCACCGACTACTTTTCCAAGTGGGCAAAGTCCATCCCACTCAGAGAGATCACTACTCAGCATGTGCTTCAGTTTTTCAGGAACCATATTATATATAGGTTGTGCCTCGATGAATTATATCGATAATGGTATTGCATTCAAAAGCACCAAGATCAACTTAAGCCGAACATAGATTGGAGATACTCCACCATCTACTTCTAGAGCAAATGGCCTAGCAAAAGCATTCAACAAAACTCTCATCCAAATACTAAAGAAGACTCTTGATGACAACAAGTGGTAGTGGAATGAGTAGTTGGTTGAAGCCTTGTGGGCCTACAACACCACATACCCAACCCCAACTTAATCTACCCTATTTTCCTTAGTTTATGGGTTCGAAGCTATTCTACCTTTAGAAGTTCAACTCCCATCACTAAGGATAGCATTGGGTAGCAAGATATTTATAGAGCAGCATGCAAAGTTGTAGTTAGAAGTGCTCAAAGGTTTGGAGGGGAGTCGCCTACAGGCGTGCAAGAACCTCAAGTTATACAAGGCCAAAATGATTCAAGCTCACAACAAGCTGGTCCGCCCTAGGTTTTTATGAGTAGGAGAACTTGTGTTAGTCCTAAGGAGACCAATTATTTCCCATCAAAAGATGGGAGGCAAGTTTGAATCCACTTGGGAAGGCCCCTATGTCATAGAGAAGGCCTATCAAGAAGGATCTTATCAGCTTATTGATTGTAAAAGGGAACACCTGATGCTTCCAATTAATGGGCTCTATTTGAAGAAATATTACCCATAAAAATCATGTTTGAAAACAAATATATCAATCAACAAAAATCTGATTCTATTTCATCAAAATTATCTCTTCTTTCAAAGTATTATTTACTTGTCTTACGAATCCATCGTGACATGTTTAGGGTAAGGTGTAAGAGTCCCCCAATGGCATCATATCCATCTTTTACAACATAAACAAAAACAAACAAAATCTCCTGGAGCTATTAGAATAGGTGTGAGAGAACCCAATAGGAATCTTATTTCGAATAGCACAACTAAGTTAGGAGTGAGAAAACCCCAATGACATCCTTTCTTAGTGGGAATTCCCATTTGCCATCTGTGGCACCATTTCATCAAAATCTCTAGCATGTTTAAGGTAGGTGTAAGAGTCCCCCAGAGGCATCCTATTCCTTTTAACACATGCACTACAACAAACATAAATCTTTTTATCTTGAGCTATTTTGATGTGAGAGCAAGCCCTCTGTGGCACTCACTCATTAGCTATTCTAGGTGGTCTACAT